>VZRU01004589.1:8008-27881 GCA_013398155.1 Pedionomus torquatus
GGTGAGGCGCAGCCCGGCTGGAGGCGGCCCCCGCTGTGGCGCCCTCTGGTGGCCGCCTGGCCCCTCACGCCGCCCGGGCCTCGGCTGGCCGGGCCCTGCTGAGGCCTCCCGCCTCCCCCTGGAACCTCCGTCTCACCCTAAGAGGCAAATCTCCACAGGCCTCATCGGCTTCTTCATCACGGATGCGTGTGCAGGGCCTGCATTCGGGCCACCCACTCAGGGTGACAAAGGAATAACTCTAGACAGAATAAACCCCCCCCCAATGCACATTATTAGACTTTATGAGGGAGCTACAGGACAGTCAGTCTCACCTCTGGACTTGACAGAGAAGATCATAGAGCAGATCCTGATGGAAATTATGCTAAAGCATGTGGAAAATAAGGAGTTTATCACTGGCAGACGGCATGGGAGACAAGTCAAACCTGACAAATTTGGTCGCCTTCTACAGTGGCATTACAAAGTTGGTGGATAAAGGGAGAGCAAATAACGTCATCTCCCTGGACTTGTGCAAAGCATTTGACACTCTTCCAACACAACATGCTTGTCTCTAAATTGGAGAGACATTGATGGGTGGTCCACTCGGTGGATTAGGAATTGGCTCAAAGAACTGTAGTTAACAGCTTGATGTCCAAGTGAAAACCAGCAGTGAGCGGTGTTCCTCAGGGGTTGGTACTGGGATGGGTAAACAGCTTTGTTGGCAATATGAATGTTGGGATTGAGTGCACCCACAGCAAATTTGCTAGGACCACCAAGCTGTGTGGTGTGGTTGATATGGTGGAGGGAAAGGATGCAATCCAGAGGGACCTGGACAGGCTTGAGAAGTGGGTCTCTGCAGACGTTATGAAGTTCAACCAATCCAAGTGCAAGGTCTTGCACCTGGGTCAGAGCAATGCCATCCACAAATACAGGCTGGGCTGAGAATGGATTGAGAGCAGCCTGGAGGAGGAGGACTTGGAGGTGTTGGTAGACAAGAAGCTCAACATGAGCTGGCAATGTGCGCTTGCAGCCCAGAAAGCCAACAGCACCGTTGGCCTTGGCCGTGTCTTCCCAGGACACCATCAGGTCACTGGCCATACAGTCATCTGCAGGCACATGTGGCAATTGGATAACCCCTCGTGCCTCTCTGGGAGGCTGCAGGACAAAGACACAAAAGTTCTTTCCGCACCGCAGCACTGCTGCCCACCTCCCCTGATTTTTCCCACGGGAATCAAGTGCACCCTCAGCAAGTCTACAGATGACACCAAGTCAGGTGGTGTTCTGCAGAGAGATATGTACAGGCTGGATGGATCAATAAACCAAAGCCAATTGTATGAAGTTCAAAAAGGCCAAGTGCAGGATCCTGCACTTGGGTCACAACAGCCCCATGCAGCCTTACAGGCTTGGGGAAGAGTGGCTGGGAAGGGGTATTGGTGAACTGCTAGCTGAATATGAGCTAGCAGTGTGCCCACATGGCCAGCACCTTTGCCTCTGGAGGAAGAGTGTGGTAAGTAGGACTAGAGAAATGATCATGCCCCTGTACTCAGCACTGGTGAGGCCCCACCTCGAGTACTGTGTTCAATTTTGGACCCCTCACTACAGAATGGACAGTGAGGTGCTGGAGTGTGTCCAGGGGAAAGCAATAAAGCTGGTGCAGGGTCTAGAGTACAGGTCTTATGACAAGGGCCTGAAGAAGCCAGGAGAATAGGATGCTGAGGTGAGAACTTATCATTCTCCACAACCACCAGAAAGGAGGTTGTGGAGAGGTGGGGATCCGTCTCTTTTTCCAAGTAACAGGTGATAGGATGAGAGTGAATGGCCTCAAGTTGCACCAGGGGAGGTGTAGTTTGCATGTTAGGAAAAATTTCTTCACTGAAAATTATTATGAAGCATTGGATCAGGCTGCCTAGGAAAAGGAATTGTTTTCTATGGGTGAAATGCAAAATTCTGAATGCTCAAGTAATTTAAAAATGAACATGTAACAATTTGAAAAAGCAATTAGTGTCACAGATTTAATAACTTAACTAAGGAGTGGAGGAACATCAGGAAAATATTTTAAAGGAGTAAATTTGCCTCTAAGGTTAGAGCAAAATTTGTCAAAAAGGAATAACTGCAAGGAATACCTCTTAGATACCTTAGCCAAAGGCAAAACACCCTGAGGAATATATTATAAAAGTCCACCATGTTCCACTTTAAATGATGTCAGTTGAAGAGCGTTTTCATCTGTCTAAATGACCTACATTACTGAAAGTGAGAAGACTGCCTGCCTCTGAACTTTCACTCTCTGTTCACTCCCTGAACAGGGGAGATGTAGTGACACATAAATGACACATTGTGTAAGAGTGGTTTGTACAGTACTTTGACTTTGGTTTTGTATCCAATAATTTCTGTTGGAACATTGGTATGATGACTGTTACGATATCTGCACATTAGTTTACTAAGCACCAATAGAGCACTTTGTTACAAGCTAAGCCAGACACATTGGAAATCAATGTTATTCTTTCCTTTCTCTTTAAAAAGCTTTGGGTCAGATCATTCCTTTGCATGCAGCACAGAAAATAATTGTGTTATTTTTGTCTGAGTGTTAAAAAGTGGTTGAGTACAGTTGTGTTTAACAGCTTTTTAAATAGTAACATTTCCTTTACGTAAATTCTAGCTCAGTGGAGAGTATTTGTAGGAAGATGGAAGTTTTTTATGGGAGCTAGGATAAGCATGAGCCTTATCTTCAAACAAATGTTAAGGCTGCTCTGGTAAAGGTTGATTGTAAATGTGCTACTCCCCTCCAAGATCATATAGTTGAAGAATTATGTACATAATTTTGGTCTATGTGTCCTCAGTAAATTATGTGAAGGTCCTGGTAGTCATTTTTCCAGTCAAACTTTTCCAATCACATACTATGCCTTTGATTGAAAATAAATAGCAAGTAGCAGTTGTTTGGTATTATAAAGTGAATAGCTGAGATTTTGGTTTTCTCCTGTGCATTCATGCCTTTTTCCTAGAAATGTTTTCCTTTATCTTACATGGATTTATCTCTAAAGGCAAAAAAGAGCCCTTTCTTATATCATACTTCAATACTAATTACTTGAAAAAACATTTACAGTTTGAAAGAAAATGAGAAACAGACCCAATGTGAAGCTCTGGTGTCCTTCTCTCAGCTATCAAATGAAGAAGAGTTTCTTTCTCAGGGTAATGATGTACTGTGATATATTAAGTAACAATGTACTACCTAACGTGAAATGTATTTCTTTTATTTCCTCTCATAATACAGATTTCTAATGTAAATAGATCTTCTCCCCAAGCCTTTACAATGTAAACACACTTGTTTTCAAATTCACACAAGATGTAGTTCCTATCATGCAAAATCTGATTTTCATTCTTATTCCCAATTGATCACTTTATAATCAAACACAAGGAAGTCATATTCTGTCCCTCTGCTAAAAAGCTTGTAAGAAATGTTAGAAAGTGTTGAAATCTACTTGCGGGTCATTCTGTGATACAGATGATCTGGTGAAAATTTCACAATAAGAGATAATTTTTTAAAAATAATTTAAAATAATTTCACAATAAGAGATAAAATAATTGGTTCCTGAGACATAAATTAATTGTATGCTTAACTCCACATAGGCAACATACCAGAAGTTTGTATCTCTCCCACAGTTGTTGAAGTTTTCCTTTCATGATGGGCCATCTCACCCTGACATTTAATCAGTAAATTTTCCTGTTTCCTTGGCAAAACAGTGTAAAGAAGCCTAAGCAGAAGTGAAAGTTCAAATGTAATTGTGAACTTGATGAACTATCCTATACTTCTTCCTTATGAAATTATTGTATAGATATACCTACCACTGTTTTGACATCATAAGGCTTTAGCATAAATTAATGCTTCTTCCTTTTGAAATTGTTATATAGAAAGATATGCCTAAAAATGTTTTGATGTAAGATATTAGTGAGTTTTACTTTATTCCTGACTTTTCTACAATCTTTTCATTCAAACACTTGCAATTTTCAATAATTCTACAGACTGCATTGACCCACCTGATGTGCCTCAGGAGCCTGTGGATATCTCATGTGAGAATTGACCAATCATTATTCATTAATGAATTTAAAAAAAAAAAATATTACCCTTGAGTTTGAAGAAGACTTCCCATGTCACAACAAGTAATTCCTGAATTCTGTGGAGCTAGTGGAGAGTTCTAAGAGCCATTTCCACAGAAGGTTCAACAGTTTGTCTGAAAATCAGATCCCTTTACAATTAGGCCATGCTGGAAACAGTCAGATTTTTCTTCCTTAGGTGTTTGGATTTTTGTTTTGTTGGTTTTTTGGTTTTTTGGGGGTTAATTTTTTTTTTTTTTTGTGGGTTTGGGTTTTTTTTGGTTGGTTGGTTGGTTGGTTGGTTGGTTGGTTGGTTGGTTTTTTTTGGTTACATAGTGATAACTGTATGGTAAAAATTACCACATACACTCTTTATAAATCAAAGAAGTGAGTCTAAGGGATGTGAAAGCTTGCCCTTTTAAAGCTGGGTGACAAATCTGCTGAATATCATACTATATGTACTAAGAAACACCTAATAAATAACTTAGAATCCACCCTTTCTTATAGATATTTTGATCTTGTCTGCTAACACAGTAACTGCTGGTATAACATTTTTTACACTGACTGATTTTCCAACCTGATTACTTTTGATAGTTAAATGTTGTGCACATAGAACCGCTAATGGGTTATTATTATTTTTGTTATTATTAGTAGTAGTACTCTAACATTTGCCTAATAGGTTTGGAGGTCTGGGTAACTTTATAGAATGATACTGGAAATACTGTATTATCCTGAATGCAATTAAAGTATAGTCTCTCTTAATGATATTTATATGTAGTTGCACAGAGAGGTGGGAAGTTTGTAAAGAAGATGATTATATACTTATATAGGAATGAGTACAAAATTTAAAATAATTTTATGTTTCAATTCTTATTCTAGTGTTAATAACCCTTAAATTTTTAATACTAAATCCTACATAGATGGATTTGGTATATTTTAACCCAGCTAATCTCTCTCTGCTGCACTCCATTAATTCTTCTAGAAGCTATTTTGGAAATAAATATTGCAGTGTTCTACCCAGTAAAGTTAGTTGATATGTAATTTTTTATTTAGCTTTGCTGTTGATTTTGCATTGCCGTGAAGAGATGCTGATGCCTGGTTTCAATTTATATGTTAGAAACTCAGAAAAAGGTATAGAAAGTAGATTCCGGCTCCTAGCTGACAACTAAATGAGAAGAGTAAATAACAGAAATTAATAATTAAAAAAATTTACGTCCTACAGGGAGCTGAGGTAGGACAGTTTGACATGTTTCTACAGCTTTTCATGGAGAAGGAAGGAAATTCTCCTCAGCAAGGTAGCTACTAAATACCAGGAGAATCTGTTATTCTTGAGAACAATCACCTCAAGCTATTACAAAGTTAGCATATGTTTCAGCAAGCACTTCAGCAGTTTGGAGTGAAGAAGGAATTGCAAAGTCTTATCACTGCCTTAACAAGGTGCTCGCAACTTTCCTTACAAAGTGAATGAATCAGTAATTTCTATTGATCAAGGAGAGCTAATCTCTGCCAAGGTTTTTTCATTATGGATTTTAAACCAATCAGTGCAGACCACTTTTTCTTGAAGCAAGCACTGGAAGTAGCCATTAACTACTTAACCTCATGTATGTCACAGGTACAGAAGGACAAGACTGCCAGAAGGCATTTGCAGCTGAAGATTGAAACTAATTTTAAATTAAGGGGAAGTCTGTGCATAATAACTGTAACCAGTGTAGCACCGAGAGATCAACTCCAAAAATGTTAAGAGCCTGTCTAAATATGGTACAAATTAATTACACCACAGACTAAAACATCTGATCAGAATTTTGTGTGATGATGGAGCGGAAAGAAGCAAAGAGTTACTTGGAGTTTATCTGGCTCTATCTCTGCGTGGTACTCCCTTTTGTCGTTCCATGCCCGCTGAATTTAATTCCCTATTTTAATGGATTTGATTGCAGTGAAGGAATTGTAACATACCTCATAATTCCTTAAGGAGAGTCATCAGGATGCAAAAGCGTTCCTCAGCTCTTCTAACCACACTTCTAGAGATCATTACAACTTTTTCTGTTGTCCTAAATATATTGAGCAAAGAAAATGCAGCCGATGTTGGTTATTTGACAGTGAGAATAGCGGCACCCTGTGGCTTGTGCTTTGCTTTGCAACATTTAAAATCGTGCAATAAAATACCTCTGATTGAGTCCCCCTGATTCATGCTGGTGATTATTAAAACGCACATGAAAATAAATAATTTATTTGAGTTCATGAAAAAAAGTAGATTTTGCTTTAGAAGCATTGATTCTCTGTATATGAGATAGAGTGTATTTTGGGCAAGAAGAGGACTCCATCTTCAAAAAGTTACTAAAACGCAATACCTTTCACTCTCTGCTGCTAACCTTCACTAGTTTGTGTCTACTCTTTTTTGTTATTCACAGAAAGCTATGAAGCCATCTCTGAGCTCATATACAGGCATGCATATATCGAACAATATGGATTGTGATGAATCAAATCAAGGAGTGCCTCAGATAAGGCTTTGCCAACCTAATATTCTGATATTTAGGAACCAGATTTGTGTTGTTTCAACTCAGTTCTGAAATAAAGGCCCTGCTAGTCATTTCTGGAGGCTCTGGGTATCCCTCTTGCTGCTTGTGCAAAGGACCCTCAATAATTAGACCGTGTTCTGAGCACTTTCCAGTATGATACCTACTCTGCACCTGGGACAAGGGTTGTGGAGGGGAGCTCTGTGACATCTTTGAGTATCACTGCCTCTCACAGCATTTTGATAAAATCCTGCCACACCTGTCACAAAAGTGAGGCAGTGATATAATAATGAATGCTCCTATTGTTTGCACTCTTACACTATTGTTTTATTTATTCTTAGTAAACCAACCCTAAAATCATTATAGTTTGTTTCACAGCTGATGTAATGATATTCCTCTATTAATAATTCACTCCAGAGACTGGTGTTCTGCTTGGAAAGAAATGAAAAGTTTGATGTTGATCTGTTTTGCTAGCCACCAAATTTTCAGTTCTCACCAGGGCTCAAACAAGAGAAGTCACAGGCAGCAGATTTTGCACCAACAACCCAGATGTATAAATCCTGGTCTTGACAATGCAATATAAACATTAAGCAGTGTTTCTTGATGAGTATAATATATCTAAAGCACCCAGAGAACCATAAAGGGTGTTAGCTAGACTGAGTTTGGATTATATAGGATTATTGGTTATATAGGTGAAAGTAGGGCTTAATTAGGACATGCTGCCTAAAACCATACTAGTGTGCGAAACACTTCCAGTAGCGTCTGTTCATAGGTTATCATAGAAGATTATAATAGAATGTAAAGGACCTTAAAGATTATCTAGTTCCAGGCCATGGGCAAGGGAGGCCTTCCACTAGATGAGATTTCTCAAAGACCCATCCATCCTGGCCTTGATCACTTCCAGGGATGGGGCGTCCACAACTTCCTTGGACAACCTGTTCCAGGTTCTCACCACCCTCACAGTAAAGAATTTCTTCCCAATATCTTATTTAAATCTATCCTCTTTCAGTTTAAAACCATTACCACTCCATCCCATCACTACACTCCCTGATAAAGAGTCCATCCCCGTCCTTCCTGTAAGCTCCTTTTGAGTACAGGAGGGCTGCTATATGGTATTCAAGGAGCCTTCTCTTCTCCATGCTGAACAGCCCCAACACTTTCAGCCTATTCTTGTAGGAAAGGTGTTCCAGCCCTCTGGCCAACTTCACGGCCTTCCTCTGGACCCACTCCAACAGGGGTTCTTCCTGTGCTGGGGGCTCCAGAGCTGGAATCAATACTCCAGGTGGGATCTCACTGGAACAGAGTAGAGGNTCCAAGTCGTCCTCCTCAGGGCTGCTCTCAGGTGACCAGGTGTCCTGTTTCCTTCTGGAGAGGGCCCATATTTCCCTTACTCTTCTTTTAACACTAATGTACCTGTAGAAGCTTTTCTTGTTGCCCTTGACATCCCTGGCCAGATTTAATTCTACCAGGGCTTTAGTTTTCCTAACCTGATCCCTGGCTGCTCAACCAATTTCTCTGTATTCCTCCCAGGCTACCTCCCCTTGCTTCCACTCTCTATAGGCTTTCTTTTTGAGTCTGAGTTTCTCCCAGAACTCCTTGTTCATTCATGCAGGCCTTGTATTATTTTTATCCAACATGCTCTTTGTCGGTATTTGTATTTACATATTGGTAATGCTGGAGGTGCTTATTTCATATCCCCCATTTGATGCATGCTAATTTTACACCTGTATTGCATGGGTTTGCATTCAGTATTGAAACAACAACCGAGTAGCCTCTGCTAGCTGACACAATTTGTCAGATACATTCAAGTTAATGCTACTATTTCAGAGTGTGCAATTGACAGTCTGGTTGTGGCTGGGGTGGAGGCAGCAGTGATGAAGCAAGAAATCCCAGAACAACTTGACAGGCAAGTGTAGGAAAACAAAGAGGAAGAGGGCAGAGAAAATAGGTTGATGTGTGTACATGTGCATGAATTAGAAGAATGAGGTTCTTTTGTTTTTAATTCTTTGACATTTGACATTTTTTGTTAGATATTCTGTCAAAGGCCTAGGAACCAACTCCTTTAGAATGATACAACTACATAGCAGGAAAATGAATTAAGAGATCTTGAGAAAATATTGCACTGTCCTCACCTTTCAAGTGGATTTGTGAAATGAAGGCATGAATTTGGCCTTTGAAATAAACATCAGGTTTCATAAGTACGTTTGCAATCATTTTTTCCATTGAAGTTCTAATGCAGAAGAGAAGTAATAATTCTAATATATTAGAAGAAAACATGACTGCAATCTGTCAGTATGACATTTCAGTAACTGCTACATCCTGTTTGTAGTTAGTATTGGATGGAGTTCTTAGCACTTCAAGACCTTCAATAAGTAGATCCTTTGAACATGAACAAAAATGTAAAAATTATGTAAATGGTATAGAGACCTTTTTAGGTGAAATCAGGTTGCATTTAGTTTAAAATGTACAAAAGTGACAGTGCAATTAAAAAAATATTCAAAAAATGGTATGTAGGATATATGCTTTTTTATTGCAAAATATATATAGTGTTTCATGTTAAAAGATACTTTACTATTTACAAGTATATACAGCTTTCTGTGCTGTGCAACATGCAAGGGATATTTAGCTGAGAGGCTGGCTACATTACTGTAAAACTTTTTTGAAACTTAAATGAAGGTCCTTAAACTGTCTAACATGTAAACTTACTTTCTGAAGAAATGCTATCATTTTATGATAATCTATTTTTTTATGTAGATATTCCATAAACCTAACAGCAGCTTTCTAACTTTCAAGTATTTTTTAATAATAGAAAGAATATTTGTAAACTTTATTCTGACTTAGATGGTCTCTCTGAAAATTTCCCTATTAATAATAAGATTGCAGAAGTATCACTTTTGCTTCCTTCATAATCTCAGCTATTTTTTTAACATCTTATACTATGGAAAAAGTATCTAGCTATGTAAAGTACCACCATCTCACCAATTTGCTTGTAAAAGTATATACTACTCTAGTGGGTTGTATGTGTTACAACTGGAAAGAAGCTTATATTCTTGCAAATGCTGGTTTGTGGAAAGTAGCTCATCATTCAAGTTGGGGTGTCCAGTGTTAACTTAGCTAACAAGAAACCAAATGAAAAAGATGGAGATTTCATGAGAGTCTCTGTTCATGTAAAGCATATAAAAATTTAAACAGAAGCAACTTTTCTTTTTAGATAGTATATGACACAGGAAACTTTTCTGAAGGGGAAAAATAAAACTCTCAAAACTGGTAGCTTGGAAAAGTCTTAACTTAGAAAATCTCTCTTTTAGAGATAATTCTTTAGAAAAGAACTTTACTCAGTAGAACACCTCAGAATTTTCAAGAGGAAGAAGTTTATTTTTGTAAAAATCAAATGTAAATGACTGTTTAACAGAGTATAATATTGTCTATAGACTCATTCCTGCTTCACAATAACGGTGGTTTTACAAGCAGTAATTTTTTATTTATCAGTAGGAATATCCAGTTCATACATTCTTGCAGAGAACAGAGACTAAAGCTGTATAAGTATCCTTTTGCTGTAGGTATCAAGATGCTAAAACAAATGTCTTTCAGAATAAGAACTCTTGTCCTTAAATACTTTGGTTTTTTTTTACCTAGATTTCTACATGACACAGGGGTATCTCCTTCAAAGTGTCTTTTGAAGGCTACACAGCCCAAAGGACCAGGACATGAGGTACCTTTTAAAGTTACCTTTTTGGTAATCCTTCTGGTAACATTACCCAAATAGGCTGTGACAATATGAGTCTATGGGCACTCCTGGCATCCTTTCCAGGCAAGTGTTGCTGGAAATGCTTGACCCTAGACTCAGCTTATGTTTGTGGCCTTGTTTGGTCCCTTAGCAAGGGACAGAGATCAAGGAACGTTTTTTATTTTCAGGTCAGGGCCATGCAATACCTGGGGTAACTATGGACTAATTCTTGCACACTAGCAATTTTCATTTTCATCTAATGCTTTTCTTAGAGAAATGCATCCCATTGCAGATGGTGCCTTTTGCAAAGCTCTCGATGTGCATAGGCTGCTTTACATCTACACAGCACTTAAAGTTGTCATTCAGACATACCCTGAGTAGCCTTATATTGGCCTCATCAAAACTGTCATTGGCAGTATGGCCAGGAGAAAGAAAGTATGCAGAAAATGTTCCTGTTGCATAACTATCTCTGGCTTTTAACCAGCACATTCATAACTCTGCACTGCAAAGACAAAGGAGAAGAATTTGACTTTGAAGTCTGGCTTTCAGTACAGGTCACCTGAACCTGAAAATCAAAACACAGATATTCATGCTGGCATTATTACCTCTGTTAGATGCTTTTGATTGCAGTGTTGGATATGAAGTGATGTTTCCTTTGCAAGTGCCTAAAACTGCACAATAATTGCCTTGACTCCTTTTCCCTGGAAAAAACTACAGCAAGAGTCTCCTTTGCTTTGCTTGATATGTGTACCTAAATGCATTATAGCATCTGGAGTGGCTGCAATCATTCTTGAGACAGTGCAGTGAACTATAAAATAAAGTATCATGGAAGTTTCCCCTCCTACTATATTATGCCTTTTCTACTGTGAATCTATATCATGATTGATGGATCACACATTAACAGCCACCACATCAGTTCCTGCATCTTTCAAATGCTGAAGTGTAAAAATAATTTGTAATTTCTGTGAAAAGAAAAAAAAGGTTGTAGCCTAGTTTCCAGTGGGATGTGAGGGTAGACTACATCATTTAAAAAAAAAAAATCCCCATAAATAAACCCCAAATGTCATTAATAATGCTATAAATGCATACTGAAGCTTTTGAGCCTGATCTGTTCCCTGAACAGCACAGGGATTTTTCTAGTGAGACTGCATAGCTGCAAATATAATTGCCTTATTGATTCGTCTCCTCTTAGATATCAATGTGTGCAGCAGCAGAGGAGAGCTCTGCTAAACACAGACACATCTGCAATGTCTCAGAATTGTAGGTGATATCTACATGTCTTCTTCACAATCCTATGTCCATGTACCCTTTGCAATACCTCCGTCCCTGGTATGCTGCCCTCGGCAGTAGGCCACACTTCCAGAAGTCTACCATGTTTAAAAATTACAAGTATAGAGCTCCATAATGAAACGAACATGCAGAACTTGAGATAGAGCAAAGTGCTGAATAGCAAATAAGCAGTGGTATCTAATTGAACTCCAGGCTACTGAATTGCATTGGAAAGAATGGGCAGTATTTCCCATTTTTGTTTTTCTAGCTTGCCAGACTTTTCTAGTATTTCAAAATCTCAGCTCTGCCAGAAAATGTAACATTATACAGCTTGCATTAACTTTGAAGAACACCCATTTAGTGAGCAAGACTAATAAGCTGTTTAAGCTAAATTTGCAATTCAAAAGAAGTAATCCCAAAACACAATTTTCTTAAAAAAGTAAATAAGAAATCTTTAAGAAAGGAAGGTTAATTAAACCCCCCACTCTCTTAAATGCTACAGAATCTGTTATATTTAAATTCTGAGCTAAACATATGAGGTATCTCTGATGGTTCCCAGTGACAACCAGTAGGGTATCTTTCAGTGCCAGGCAGAATATACTGCTCCAGAGACTATGGACTTAATTGGGGAATGCTTTTATTCTGTTTGCTGCATTCAAGAGGTGTGATTAACTGCACTTAGTTTTATGAGGCTCTGAACATCTTAATTTTCTGCTCCAAACTCTGAGGATGAATTTTTCTAAAAGGGTATAATTTATTATTTTGTTTTTAGTTCTCTGTACAACTGATTAGATTGGGGAAAAAAAGCATAAACTGAATAAATTGTTAACTGCCAATTTACATATGGGTTTGCCTCATTTATCTCTTTTTAAAGTTCTCTTTAATGTTAAATTACTCAACATGCCAGCCTCAGGGTTTTTGTAGTTGTATGTCAAAATTTTTATGTGAATGCCTCTGTCACCAAATGTCAGTTTCCGTTACTTCCATATCCAAATGAAATCTACCTTATAAAGAGGCCACAATGAATTGAAAAAATTAATTGTATATACTTATAAGGTACTAAAACCTGGAAGAGAAGCACTATATCTTCTTGTGTGTTCAAGAAAACCATTTGCTTTTTTGCACTGCAACAAACATAACATAATATGGCAATATTAATGTTTTATTCTGTATTGAAGACTCTGAGAGCCACACAAACAAACTTCTTGAAAATTATAGAGTTTATTTCTGTCACCTCAAACAAATATTCTAATATATACCATTCATACACATAGGCTCTAACACTTGACCAGGAGAAAATATAGTTTTATGCTAGAAGTTAAATAAACAAAATTGCATGCCATGACTGTTTTGACTATAGGCACTTTTCCCAGAGTACATGAACAAGTACATAAGGAGAGTTTCTGTAGTGTGGTGGTTACCACATTTGCCTCGCATGCAGAAGGTCCCTGATTTGTAACTGGGTAGACAAAGCTTTTTTATTTCTATACAGTTGGACTCAATAATTTTCAGGGTCTTTTCTAACCTATGTGACTCTATGATTCTAAGTACAGAGAGTAGAGGTTCATCTCTTGTCATCAAATAAAGGAAAATTACTTTATTTGAGTTGTGTCTTGGATATTTACATATATTCTTTTTCATTCATGTGTAATATAGCAGGCTGAAAATCTACAATTATTGCTGCAGAAAAGCAATCATTTTCCCAGAAATGACATTTGAAGACCTTTGTGTCAACCTTTAAGAAACTGAAGTGGCAGGTTATCTGAGCCTAGTGCAATCAGAGATTTTGGGCTGTTTTTGAAAGCATCAAAATTTTCTTGTAATGATGGGAAAAATATTTTTAAGAGATGATATTGGGAAACTGTGTACTGAAAACCCTACTTCTTATTTTCTGCCATGATAAGAATCTATTGTGTTTATTTCTGCTCAGTGTTCTGCTAATTTACATGATGCTCTACTAAAAAACAAAAACAAAAAACCAACCAACCAACCAAACAAAACCCAAAAACAAACAAACAAAAAAACCCCACCAAAACACAAAAACAAAAAAGGAGGATTTTAACTAATACCCTCAGATCCATACTTTCAAACTGAGAGGCCCAAATCAGGAGATTACCAAAAAAAAACAACTGAAATTTTAATTGAGTGTTGTTTTATTTTCTGAATCTGGATAGCTTGTGTTTAAGTAGCTATTTCTTTGAAAACGACAATGCTTTCCTTTTCTGTATCAGTACTATGGGTTCCTATGGCCTAAAATAAAATTTTAGTGAACATTTGGACCTTATAAATAGATATTTCTGTTACACTATAGGCATACTACCAGCTATAAAATGAAAAAGATACTTCACTTTCAACAGTACATGTAACCATGTGGTAAAGCACATCTGATTGATTATGCCAGTGACTGTGTGCTATTTATGGCCTAATTGATCCAAGGGACGTAACTAGGATGGTTGCATAAATAGAAATAGTTTCTTTCTTACACAAGCTGCCTGTGCTTATATTGACTTGACTGCTCTATACAACAGAAGGTAGTTTAAAATCTAGCACAGAAAAATAACAAATCAAGTATATTAAAAGATGCTCCCAATAATGACTACACGTCTTTTAGTATGTTATAAGGGAGTACTGAACTTGAATGACTTTTGCATTAGGTAGATGTCAGAAACTAAATAACAAATCAACAGAAAGTCTTTTCAATTCTTTTTTACTCCAGACCTTGCACTAAAAATAGTTTTTGTACAACTGTAAGCATTGATGTAAAACTCTTTCTTGGGTAGAATCATAAAATGGTTAGAGTTGGTAGGCTGTAGCTCTGTTGTGCCTTGGCTTGTCCTTGGCTAATTTGAACACTTTGGGACCATATCATTATATATTACATTACATACTGCATATTCTTTAAAAGCATTGCTTTGATTTTTGAGTGTAAATGAGTGGTTTTAGTCTGAGACAAAAAAAGCCTCCATGCACTATTCTGAGTAGTAAATTGGTGGGAAGACTTTATCCTATTGGGAGAGTGATATAACTGCTCAGTGCTCTTTCATAAAGTCAAGAGCAGAGAGGTGGTGAGAAGCCAAGGAAGGGAATGGCTGGTGAGAAGCATCCCATGGGGATGGGAATACTGCAAGGTAGAAGTGTCCCTGAATACTGCTGCTTGTGAATGGAGTTTAATACCCCTAGATGTTATGATTTCTGCATTCTGGAAAGTTACAGTATAAAATCTTATTTTAAAAAAGAAAAATCATTTCCATGACACTGCTTTAGTTTGTTTGGTTTGGTTGTTGTTGGGGTTTGGGATTTTTGTCTTTTTTTTTTTTCTTTTTTAAACAGAATGTGTGTCTGTTGCTAGAACAGAAGATGCTGTTACAGCTGCTCTTTTTACCAGTGTGTGAAAATTTTGGGTTTATGGAGACGTACACAAGGAAAGTTACTTCATCCTGAGATTTCAGAGCATAAGACTAATTAATTCTGAGTTCTGAGAAAAAAAGGTACATTTGAAGCAGTTAAAAGGTGTCACCCTGTACTGGCAAGTAGGGAACAATCATTCAAAACACCTAAGCCCTGTTTTAAGCTCTGTCGTTGGGACAGTCCAAGCCTTAGTTTACTAACGTATGTAAGAAATGTAAGTATCTTAACCCTTACTAAATTAATGCTTGCAAGAAGCTGAGAATTTTTAGATAAACTATTTTATAAAAGACTAATGAGTAATTTGTGAGAACTATATTTAAGCTATTTTTGTTTTCCCTTTTATTAGCAGTAAGGTAAACAATCCTGGATTTTCCTATTACATTACCTTAAATAACACACGTGTGGCACTGCTATTATTTTTATAAAGAGAATCACTGCAATATGAAGGTAAACTTTGAACATAGAAAATTCTCTAAAAGCAAACATTGTACATTATATCTCATCTCAATTTAATTTGGTTTTATGAGATGATCTTAAAAAACTACTCGTCTCTGCTGTGCACATTTTATTGTGCCTGGAATGTTAAGTACTCATCTGCTGGCCACATCAAGTGGTTTTTTTTCCTACAAGTGCCCCTGGTCTCTATTGTAAAGAAAGATTGTTTTCAAAGGTAAACATTAGATCTATTTTAACTCTTGAACAACAGAAAACATACAAATTCCAATACTGAATGTCTTTCCTTCTTACCTATGAATTCAAATTATAGATTATTCCATTTTCATAGTTAAGTTATCTTAATTTTTTCACTTACAGATTTATTGGAAAATCTCCTACGATATGTGCCCAAATCCACACCAAAAAGAAATGGAGAGTCAGTAGTTTTTAAATTGCCTTGTTTCTCTCTGATATCATATCATTATTGGATATCATAGCAGGATTACCACCAGTCCTCATGCTTAGAACTAGGCCCAAAATAATTTTGTTATAAAACAATGAGGAAAGGTTAAAAATTCCTGTCTTGAAATGCAGGACGGTTGTCTTTAAAGAACTTGACAATTCAGAAACCATTCTTGTATCATTTCTTTCATATTATTTTGCTTATTTCTTTCTCTTCCTCATTCTGTTTATCATTTCGGCTTTCCCTCCTTACTATCTTTGTATTTTTTCCCCATTTTCTTCCTTTCTTTTTTTCACTTTTGTTCACCAGCCTTGTTCTCTTGTTCTGCAGTCCCCAGAACACTTTACTTTCAAGTCTAGGGCCACCCCTCCATTTCATTTTTGCCTTCTGTAGGCCAAGGCACAAATAATGGTTTTCCTAATTTCAGTGATCCCCCCTTTTCAATTTTCCTCTTCTCTTCAATTACAGTTTGAAAGCAAATAGCCCTTCCCTCATCTCTGAAAAACAACATCTGCATGAGGCACTCAGCAGCACTATTCTGTGTTTCTGTCCCTTCAAAGTTAAAGAATGATGAAACCACTTGTAACTTATAGTCACACCACTTCTCTCCTTCATACCTCATTTTCTGAGAAGGAACATCTCATCCTGAAATCCTGACAGCGTGAAATTATAGACACAATCTGGACTGTGAGAGCAAAATTTGTGTTCTAATGCAATTGTGTTGCTGTGTATCAGCTGGATCAGTCATGTTATATGTTTTCAAATCTAGTTAATTTCAGATCAAATAATTTGGCTGGCAAGGTGGTAAATAGAAGTGGAAAACATTGCATAGGTATATCTGTAGATAGCACTTACTGGGCTTTTTATGTACATGCACATTTTATATTTTTTTTTCCTCAGTAGACAGTGTTGAGTACCTTTCCTCTTCTGGACCTACTCTCTTCCTTTTGAAGCCTTACTACTACCCACTGTCACTGTCCTGGATTGAGGTAAAACAAACCAATTTTTTGTTTTACAATTTTACTTTCTTAGCTGGACCTCTTCTAACTAACTAAACAATGAAATTAACAGCACATTGCTCAGAAAACTGTTCGCTCTCACAGTGATAAGACCTGATTATACCAAGGAATGGTGCAGAGAGGCCCTTGCTCATACTTATTGCTATAACAACCAAGGTCAGGTAATTTCGTTATTTGCCCCAGTGTAGGGTCAGAAGCAGAAAAACGTAGAGAGGTCCCACCTGCAAGGAGTGGGAGGACAGGACAGGTGACCCAAAACTGACCAACTCGGGTGTTCCATCCCATCTGCACCATGCTCAGTAGAAAAGCTGAGGGATCAAAGGGTCAACTCTCTTTCTTCGATGGCCGACATCCAAGGAGGNCACAACAGTCACTTACATGTGTTCATAACCTCTTGTGAGTATAGTCAAAGGCTGACGATATGGTCAAAGACAAGTCACCCTGTGATTTCTGCTCAGTGTCAAGAATCCAAATGTTCCACACAAAAATTTAAAAGTCTTCCATACTTAAAGAATACCAGATACCAGATCAAAGACATCATCACACAATTAATTTATCCTTGGGAGTCAGAGAGTGAGACTGGCTATGACGTATATTAAAGTGCTATTTGCATGGAGAAATGATCATGCTTACACAGAAATAATGTGGACCATATAGGGGCAACATAATAGTTTAAAGCATTTAGGATATTTTGAAATTAAACTTTATTGGCTGAACTGCAGAACATTAGTGTTAATATCAGAGTTGCAGACATAATAGTCTTACTCTTTGTCCTGTAGTCCTCAGAATTTTCAAGAGTGTTCAGGTTTCATCAACAAGTCAGACATTTTTATCATCTGGTGTTCAAGATACGCAGATCTCTTCCACACTCATAACAGGATTGCTTCTTGATTGCTGCAATTAGTTGTTGAGAAGCATGACTTCTTGATAGCAGCTTCTTCTGGACATCAAAGACAGAAAGAAAAACTTCTGTAGATACGTCAGGGAAAAGACAAGACTAGTGAAGCTGTGGGCCCTCTCCAGAAGGAAACGGGAGACCTGGCCACCCAGGATATGTATAAGGCTGAGGTACTGAATGACCAAGTCATGGAAGGCAAAATCAGGGGCTCTGAAAATGAAGAACTGCCCACAGTAGGAGAAGATCAGGTTCAAGACCACCTGAGGAACCTGAAGGTGCATAAGTCCATCGGATCTGATGAAATCCATCCACGGGTCCCAAGGGACAATGTTGCTAAGTTTCTTTCCTTCATATTTGAGAAAACATGGCAATTTGGCAAAAATTCCTTTTCCAAGACTGGAAAAGGGGGAAAAAAACCCCAATTTTCATAAAAGGGGAAAAAAGAGGACCCAGGAAACTATAGGCCAGTCAGTCTGTGCCTGGCAAGATCACAGAGCAGATTCTCCTGGAATCTCTGCTAAGGCACATGGAAAATGAGGAGTTGATGGAGACAGCCAGCATGGCTTCGTCAAGGGCAAATCCTGCCTGACAAATTTGATGGCCTTCTATGATACTTTCACAGACTTGGTGGACAAAGGCAGGGCAACAGATGTCATCTACCTGGACTTAAGTAAAGCATTTGACACTGTCCCAAATTGGAAAATCATGGGTTCGATGGATGGACCACTTGGTGGATAATGAAGTGGCTGGATGGCNGTGGGCTAGTGTGAATTACATGAAGTTCAACCAAGCCAAGTGCAGGGTCCTGCAGCTGGGATGTAGCAATCCCCAGCACAAATACAGGTTGGGCAGAGAATGGCTGGAGAGTAGCCCTGAGGAGAAGGACTTGGGAGTGCTTGTGGATGAGAAGCTCAACATGAGCCGGCAGTGTGTGCTGGCAGCCCAGAAAGCCAACCGTATCCTGGGCTGCATGCAAAGAAGTGTGACCAGCAGGTCATGGAAGGTGATTCTCCCCCTCTTCTCTGCACTCATGAGACCCCACCTGAAGTGCTGTGTCCAGCTCTGAAGTTCTCAATATAGAAAGGACATGGAAGTCTTGGAAGAGGTCTGGCAGAGGGCCACAAAGATGATTAGAGGGCTGGAGCACCTCTGATATGAAGACAAGCTGAGAGAGCTGGGGCTGTTCAGCCTGGAAAAGAGAAGGCTCTGGGGAGACCTTATAGTAGCCTTCTGGTACCTGAAGGGATCCTACAGGAAAGCAGGAGAGGTACTCTTAGTCAGGAAGTGTGGTGAAAGGACAAGGGCTAAAGGTTTTAAATTGGGAGAGGGGAGATTTAGATTAGATATTAGGAACAAATTCTTTCCTGTGAGGGTGGTGAGGCACTGGAACAGGTTGCCCAGAGAAGCTGGGGATGCCCCATCCCTGGAAGCGTTCAAGGCCAGGCTGGATGGGGCTTTGAGCAACCTGCTCTAGTGGGAGGTGTCCCTGCCCATGGCAAGGGGTGTTGGAACTCGATGATCTTTGAGGTCCCTTCCAACTCTAACCATTCTATGATTCTTTGAAATGCAAAATCGTGGCTAGTCAGCAGTGATGGACAAACACCTTCAGAGGTCAGTTCAACCCATCCCAAGACAGGTGTCTTACCACAGGTATACTGAACTGCCCTCTGCAATGATGAGTAGCTTAACTTGTTACTTAACTTTTAGGGAAGACTACATTTTAGTATAATGCTTGATCCTCTACAGGTTCATAGTTTTTTACAGAGACACTTGAATTGTATTTCAGATTGGTTTTGAGCATATTTACTGAGCAGTGTTTTAGCCTTTCCTTAATTAAAGATGTTTAGGATGGTGGAAATAAAACCAACCATTTCATTTCCATTTATTATCAGGGAAAATAGTGTTCCAAATAATCAGGAAACAGTGTGGACTTTTAGAGTGAGGAGAGATATGGAAACTGGCTTCTGACTTTTTTTGTCTTGTGCATCTCTAAGTTAATTCTTATACTGATAATAATACAGGGATATTTTGAAGTTTTCAGCAGTATACCTCTCCCCCCCCCCAAAAAAAAAAAAA
>VZRU01004589.1:29720-46426 GCA_013398155.1 Pedionomus torquatus
GACGGCGGCGGCTCCCGGTCGGACGGGGAGGGCGCCCGAGGACAGGTAGGCAGGGAACCGTCCCGTCCCGTCCCATCCCGCAGGTGCCGGGCGCGGCGGCATCCCGGGTCGGGCGGCGACGTCCCGAGGTGGGGCGAGGCGGCATCCCGGACCGGGCGGCGGCATCCCGAGGGGAGCGAGGGGACATCGCTCCCGGAGCGGAGAAGGGCAAAGTGTGTTTTGCCCTCGGCAAAGGCTGTCCTCGGTGGGGTGCCGGCCGCGCTGGTGGGTACCACCGCCCTTGCAGAGCTGCCAGGCGCCCGCCCGTGTTTCTGGCTGCGTAGTCGCTGGTGGGGGACCGGGCTGGTGGGGTGGCTCTGGGGCTCCGGGCTGGCTCGTCGCCTTGTCCTCAGCTGGCATCGCCTCCCTCTCCCTCCCTAGCGTCCCGGAGACGGGACGAGTCGGTGCAGGCTCCCCGGGGAGCCGAGCATTTGCGCGAAAGATCTGTTATTTAAAGGTTACCGGTCGTTTTCACGGAAAGCTTTTGGCAGTTGTAAATGGAGACTGTAACGAGGGTATATATTGAACTAAAGGGATGCGTCTATATATATGTAAATAAGCATGACCTGCACATGAAAACGCACATCTGTTTAATAACTTGACTTCATTCCTCCAGCATATATCTTTCAGGAGAAGCTGCCTAGAGAAGTTCTCTTTTGTGTGGTATCCTGTACAAATTTTCTTTTGGCCACAGTCAGGGTAGTGTAAATGTTTCCTATTTTGTGTTTCAGCCAAGAAGGAGGCTTGATCTGGAAATGTAGGCACAAATCAATTAGGAAAAATAAGCAGCTGCTTTTCCTAGAATGAGCTCGGAATGCAGAGGTTTTTGGTAACCTTATGAATTACTTAAATGTTGCTGCCAGTTGTTGAATAAATGTGTTCAAAGCAGACATGTATTTCCCAGAATGGTGTACAGCTCTGAAGTTTTTCTGAAGTACCAACTTTTGATTGTAGAGGGGGCTTAACTCAGTTTGGAACAGGCCGTCAGTACTGAAGATGTTTCATGGCATACTTTGTCAGGTTTGTAACTGAGCTTTGGCAGCAGAGGTTTGGAAAGCAGATTAACATAATGACTCTATTTAGGAAAAATGTTTTTATCCAGCAACTTAGAAGGAAAAAAAAAAAAAAAAGGCACAGAGTCTGGAAAATGACATTTGTTTCCCTGCAGATAAGCTACAAAACCATGCTGAAAAGTCTCAGATGCTTTGACTGAGCAGCATGTCTGATCCTAGTCTGAAACTGAAAGCTGCCTTGGAGCTTCAGTTTCCTTGTCAACACCCCTAAACGGCATTTGTGCCCAATAACACAATACTGGGAGGAAAGCGTATGTAATTTGGTATGTACTTTCTTCTTGCAGTGAAGGGGGGCATGTAACTCTCTGAGCAGGAGAGAGAATTTAGGAAAATGACAGCTTGGGTGTCATTATCATCTGTGTCGGTTGATACTCAGTGGCCCTGAAAATGAAATGATATTAGGAAGCCTATTTTTATTTTCCATCTCAAGTCAGAAAGGCCAGCTGGACAGGTGTGCCCCAGATTATTAATAAGATGGATGAACAATGTAAGTTACACCTAAGTTTCTAGTTGTTTGCTCATATAACTCAGGCACTTGCACAGCATCAAAACATGGGACTTTATCAAGTAAAATTTTTTAAATCTTCTTACACAGGCAACTGTAAGCACCACGTGCCCTTGTCATACAATCAAATTCAAATTCATATCGCTCCTACAAGAGGTGGATCATCAAGTTAGTATTGATTGTTAATATGCTGTGGAGATGGCATGGCTTTGCATTTGGCTTCTTAAGATGGTGCAGTTGTAAGTCTGGAGTGTTACAAGCCTCTGCCAGAACACAGAGCAATTCACAAGACTGGCAATGAATTTTCTGTCTTGCTCATTGATTACAATCCATATCTTGCCAAAAAAAAAATCTCAGCTGCTGTCAGCTCAGTGGCCTGTGTGAGGTAAGCTGCTTGTATCTACTTAATTTCCCTGGAAATCACTTAGAGGAGTTTGCATGTTTTGAGTACCAGGTTGTGAAAAGGGCCAGATCTGCACTGCTTTGCAGGGGCAGGGCTGTGCATACTGGTTTTGACTTCTCACAGGCAGCCCCAGTAGGCAGAAAATGTGCTACCTTTGCCTCAGTAGAATGATGCTTTAGCCCTTTGGACCATTCAATTTATCATTTGGCTGATGTAGCTAAAATATGCCTCACTAATGCCAACACTTTAAATGCGACTGGAGGTGTGGGGTTGTGTCCTTACACAAGGACCTGCCTAGGAGTTTCAGTGTTTAAATGGGCTGTTCCTGCCCTGGAGCTGAACAGAAGAGTTTGACCAAGTGAACAGTTCTCTGGTGACTCCCATAAACCCCATTTTCCACAAAACGATGTATTCTTCTGAGTGGGGACATACACCTAGCAAATGCAGTTTAACAAAAGCAGTTAACTTGTCTGCGCGAAGAGCACGGGAACCATGTATTAACATACTTTAGTTTGATTAACATCTAACAGAATTTGGAGTGGGCTTTTGACTGCAGCTGGTAAGGATCCCTTGAATTTATATTCAGATTACTTGGCAGGAGTTTTGCACTGTATCTCTACATATCTTTTTCTTGTCTAAGCATTTTCACCTTTTCTCATTAGGGGAAGTAAGTGGCTTTTGAAGAGGAAAAAAAATAAACATATTTTTTGCATATGCACTATGACTTTAGTAAGAGCAAAGATGCTGATTCCTCCATGGGGAATTCTGTAACATTCGGTTTTTAAACGGAACACAGTGTAGAGTAGCAAAAATCTGCTATAAAAATTTCTTTAATTTTGGTATAGGATGGTGTAGTGGAATTACAGTCAAAATTCTTACATCCTTACTCCCATTAAGCAGTGCCTTCCTTGATGAATAATGCCAGTTGCACCAGATTTCACTAGATAGTACTTACTTACCGACTCACTGTCAGCAATGGAATTTGATCCTGATTTTTATTAAGAGATGAGTTTCTTAGTAACTGGTACTTACATTCCCCTTTAAAGATTTGAAACATACACTAGAATCAGCATATCATAAACTTAGAAATAGCTGTATTATTTATTTTCATCTATGAGAAGAATCTGTGTCTTGATATTCCAAATGTTGTTTTTTGTTTTTGTTTTTTTTTTTTTTGTTTGTTTGTTTGTTTTGTGGTTTTTTTTTTTTTTCCTTATAAAAAGAGCATGTATTATCTAAAGCCATCTGTCATAAAAATAGGAATAGTTTTCTGGAGAGGGATTGGCTTTACCAGAATAGCTTTATTGATTGTGTCAGCATTCTTGTTAATTAACCCATTCAAACTGTCTGGTCTTTTAATTGATGTTTTGCTTGGGTAAGGATTTGTTGTTCATGCCTTTGGATGTACATATTAGGTTTATATTAAAATGTAGACAGCCAGCTTTTCATGTTTTATCTGTGTTTTGTATCTGATTGTCAGAGAAATTAGCCATAGTCAGCAATGAGGTACTAATTCTGAGCCCTTTTGATGTGCAAGACATCAATATAGGTTGGGAAGCACAAAGCATAATTTTGGCACTGACTTGCTGTGTGACCTCTGCTTCTGTAAAAGAACACTCTTCTAAGAGTACCAAATTATTTTTGTTGAAGACAGAGATGCAAGTTAACTCCTCCAAAGAAACTTGAATATAAAGCCTTCATATTAATGTGTCTTCTATTTAAAATAGAAACGCTAGCACTAACAGCTGTTAGGTTGTACGGTTCTAGTGTCTCACCCCTGCAGTCACAGGAGCTGTACAACAGCACAAAATAAAAAAAATGATCTTGCCTTTTGTAATCTAAAATTTAAAACAAAAGACAATAGGAAATAAAGAGGAAAATGAAATAATGAAAACAGCTGTCAAGCCACAGTCATATTATTATTCATCAAAAATAATGGATTAAAATATTTAAAGGGATTAATGATAGTTTTTTTTCAGAGAGTCCTCAAATAGGAGAAAGTGTAGAACTATTTCTCTGAAACACCTGTGTCTTCAAAAATGAGGGCTGGTACTATGGTCCTGCCAAAGAAGGGGTCAACATCTTGTGAAGTACAAGCAATGCTGGGCATTGGAAGAGACCATGAGAGGCAAAGGTAGGCTTGGAGAAGTCATGACCTTAGGGTGGTGGAGAAAGTGGCTTTATCAGGTTAGACAGGAGAAGATCATCTGGATTTTGTGATTTCGGTGAAGTTGTCCAGGCATGAGACCTGGGGGACCCTGACCCAGCCTGGTAGTATCTCTCACGGGCAGTGATGGCCTAGAAGGATATGCTTGAAACAGTGGCAGAAGATGTAGAGAAGAAGGAGGGCTTGTCAAGGCTGATCAAGAAAAAAATCACCAAGATAGTAATAATGTGTGTTTAGGGAGACTGACAAGTCTATGAGCAGGAGCAGGAGCATCTTCACAGAAGATACTCTACTTTGTTGGACTGCAAAGGAAAGGAAAGGAAAGGAAAGGAAAGGAAAATGAATTGGACAGAAAGCAGTAAGCAAGCTGATAGTTTGTTGTTCCAGGCACACACACCAGGCACACATTTCTTTTGGAAAAAAGCTATTGCATTGTAAAGTTCTCTGTACATCACAAGCATTATGCTATGAGTTCTTGCTGTGTCCTGCTTATGTCTTTCAGGGCTAGATCCTGTAAGCCCTCTTCAAAGCAAGTAGCACTGTATTCCCTAAGTAACTGTATGAGACAAATATGTGCAGCAAAAAATGGTTCAGAGAGTCAGGCAGTAGGGGCAGGAGGATGTTGTTCTTAACATATTTTGGTCTTAGATCTGTGAGAATATTTTTCATTAATGAAAACAAAGACATCCATGCAGGGTCTCAGTCAGTTCAGTGTGTTCATATCATGTTTTGAAGTTGTCCTGTACAGAAATCTTGTTTATAATCCTTCTTGGGACTTTTTTTTTTTTTTTTTTTTTTTTTTTTTTTTTTTTTTTGGTGGTACTTGGTGAATTTAAAGGATTTACACAGGCAGTAATAACACTGTCACCTGGTAAGCTACTCATTTTTGTCTTGTGGGAATGTTTTGATTTCATCTTGCAGATATTCTTCTGAAGTACAGGAGAAAACATATTCAAGGTGGAGATAACTTTGACTTGGAATTTTTCCTGACTGTAGCTGTTATTTGCAACAAAATACTCTGCTATCAAAGGGCTTGGGGGAAGTCATGATGAGATCCTTGCTTGTGGTTCACAGTGGACATGTCAGTGCTGTGCACTACCTGAACCCTGCAGTCACGCCACGGCTTTGCAGCGGTGCCAGCCCCAGGTGTGGGAGCTGCCAGAGAGCTCCCCGTCTCCAGCTCTGCCCTGTGTGCTGGGGTTTCCCACGGGGAGCCCGCATGGTGCTGGAGGAAGTGGTACACTACAGTCTCATTTTGACATGTAGTTTTGACCATTGTCATAATTAATATGTAAAGATTAGGGCTACAGGATGCATCTGCCTTGCAACTGTAGACGCAGGTGATGGCAGTGAGATTGTTAGCTGGTGGAACAAAAGGGAGGAATTCGCTGCTTGCAATGTTGTGCTTGTCTTCTACTAGAGTGGGTTTTAGAGGGGATACCACTTCCATGGTGGTATCCTTCTGACCTCACATTCTGCAAAGGTGAATTGAATCAAACTTAACTCTGCGTTTTTGCTATTGTTGGTTTCACTCAGACTGTTTGTACGATGAAGGTCTATTTTTCATTAGCCATGTTGCTCAGCACTTGAGTTTGGTGTTGGTTCATGCATAGTGATTTAGATCATGGCTTTTTTATGTCGCTTGCCCCTTTCTTCATGTGACCCACAGAGAAGTTTCAGAATCAGTAGATTTGGATGAGAGCTTTTGAATCCTGACTTTTCAAGTTTCGGCATTGCTGAATGGCTTAACTAAGGAAGAGGGAAAGAGTTTCGATCACAGGGCTCTGCCAAAAAGAGCCCCCAAAGTGAATGTTTTGTGTGAAAGCATGCCTTGCAGTTTAAGCCCAGAGTGACAATGATTGTAACACAATGCTGTTCATGTGACAGCCAGACAAAGAGGCCATTATGCACGGCTGGCTGGCATCAGATCCTCCCAAAGCCAGTAGTCAGACTGAGCTTGATTGCCCCGAGGACTTGAATACACTGGAAGCACTTGCATGTTAAAAACAGAAGACATATGTGCTTGTGGGTGTGGGTGTGCATGCACATGTGTGTATGTCTCAAGGTCCAGTTAAGTTGTAAGTACAAAATGACACAATGGATTTGTTTATGGTTATTTGGAAGTTGCTTTCAGGAATTGGCAAAAACCATGTAATACAGCAACGAGGATAAATGGTGGGAATCGGAAGGAGTATGTCAACAGACCAAGTAGATCTCCCAGTTCCCTTGCGCCATGCTGCAAGACTGCTTCCTGCAGCATGCTCTTCAGCATGTTTAACTGAGTTTTAGTTTCCCCAAAATGTATACAAAATTTTGAACTGCACTGGTCTGTCAACACACACATTAATGATCACTGGAACTTAGGCAAAAATAATACTTAGGTTTATTTGTTGACTTATAAACCCTCTTCAAAGGATTCAAGACAACTGGCAAGAATCAGAGCACTTGATACATGAAGAAACGTCCCTGACAACTTGTGAGCTGCAGCAATCTTGGCCCCAAAGGCAGCATACTTGCGTCTGCCATTGTAAATCCACGGAAAAAATAGGGTATGGCAGCTGGAGTGGAAAGCTCTTCAATTAGAAATGTATTTGTTTAAAAACAACTGTTTTACCGCTGCAGCCCTGGGGGCTCAATTGTCTTCTTCAGCACACAGGAGATAGCACCAGATGATGACCAAGGTCACTGGTGATCACACCCAGAAGAAGCACTTTGGCATTGATCTCTAGCTACTGCTGTAGGTTACTTTTTTTCTCCCCCCTCCCTTTTTTTCATTTTTTTCCCCTTTTTTTCCCCCATCTTATTTTTCCTTTTTTTTTTTTTTTCACCCTGTTTCATCTTTTTCCCCTTCCCTCTTTCTATTTTTATTCTTCCCTGTTTTCTTCCCCCTTTTATTTCTTTTCATTTTTTTTTTCCATCTCTCTTTCCCCTTCTCCCCTTCCTTTTTTCTTATTCTGATTGAGGACCTTATTAAAATTGTGTTTGCTTTTGAATGGTATCTGCTTCTAAACACTTAGCTTAAGGGAAACACACAATTTACAAGGCAGTCTTGTTGGTATATTAGTACTAGTATAAAAACAAAACACTGTGAGTTCAATTTCTTTAATTTCATATGCTTTTTCATTTTGCTCTGACTGTTACACTTTTTGAATACAGAAATTCAAATTATAAAATTATTTCATATTCTGCAGCTGTGTTTTGTTTATACTGACACATTTTTCCTACTTTGTTTACACTTTCCTAGTGAATATTTTATTTTAGAGAAGCTTTTGAAGTACAGAGGAACAGAAAGCATTTTTTTGCAACTGGTGACAGTGTAGTATTATGTAATTCATCTTTTTGTTTATTTAGTTCTCCATCATTATGGCTTTCTTTGCAGGTATTTTTGTCTATACTTTTAGGAGTGACGATCACCAAAATTACTTATGCTTATACTGAGGGGTTTTGTGTCATCAAGATTTAATCTGAAGAGGGTCAGGCTGTATTTTGTGTTTGGAGTAAAAATGATAAATCAAGAAACATGGTATATTAGTAGCTCTAATTAAATACACAATACAAATGCCTAAAGAACTGATGGTTTTGTTACTCCCACCTACATCAATGAAGACCCAAGCTCAGTTCTACTCCATCCAGTGGATGCTGAAGGGAGCCCTCAGCCTCCACCCCTTCCATTCACTTACCCCACCACTCCAAAAACATGACTTCCAGGTGTTGTTGCAGTCTCTTTATGAACTTGGCACTTTTGCTTACAAACTTATTTTTATACCAAGTTGTTTGTGTTTGAGTATCAAAACTAGAGACCTTAATGATTTTATGTGAATTTTACATGTCAGTAAAAGTCCCTGCCAATTTTGTTCTGACGCTTGGATGTTTTTTTGGTGGTCATTGCTTCTTTCTTTAACCTTAGTGTGCTTGAAGAATCTCACTGCTCCTGGGGAAAGCTCAGGAGGCATTTGGTTTGGGGAGCAATGTTGGCATAGTTAGACTCCTGACCATCTTCTTCCTCCAGTCTTCACCTTATATGTTTCAGTATTTTTAATAGAAAGAAATACTGATGATACAGCTCAGCTGGTGTCAGCGGGAGACTGAGCTTTTGGTCTAAGAAATTCAATGTTTTGAGTAACTCAGGTGAATAAATGCTTGCTGAAGGTAAAGGTGGACTAGACAAGCTGGTTTTTTTCAACCAGCCCTCAAGAAAAATACCAGCACTTCGTAATTCTTTTAAATTCTGATAGAAGGGTGCCAGGCTGTATAGAAGTTAGGATTTCCTTTTCTCTTGCAGGCACTATAGAAATGATGCTTGTCATCTCTGTATGAGCGCCATCATTCAATGTTTGTAGACCATTTGCACAGCCTTATGACAGCAGTGGATTTTAATTATCCATGTAATTACTTTTTTTTGTGCATCAGAATCTCTTAAATTATAATGTCACTATGAATGTCCTAAAAGTGCATGTTATGTGAAACAGCACATTGCCTGTATCCTGAAGGCAGCAAAGCAAACAACCTTTCCACATCTGAAATCCCATCTCTCATCTGGCCTTTTTACTCAGGGAAAGGAAGTGGCGACTTCCAAGTGCTCATGTTTGGATTTGTACAAATGAACTCATGTCCTGGGTATGGTTTACTGTTCACATCGTATCCATCTGTACCATGTTTGGTTTTCATGCCAGAAAAGACAAGCACGTTTGAGTATGCATTTTAAAAATCATGGTTAGTGCTTAATGTATAGATGGTGCCATATGATTCTTGTCTGCTATATATGGTTTGATATAGGTGTCGCTATCTCTCATAATCACAGAATCATAGAATGGTTAGAATTGGAAGGGACCTTAAAGATCATCGAGTTCCAACAGCCCTGACATGTGCAGGGATACCTCCCACTAGCCCTTGCAGTCCTCGTTGATGTTGTCAGGTCCATTCATTCTTCTCGTGTTTTCTGATGCATTGGCAGAATCCTTATTATTGTATTCAGTGACATCAAAATACAGGAGCTTTTAAAATTGTGAAATTTTGGGGTTTATGATGCAACTAGGAGACTTTGAGGCATCTAAGCACCTCAAGAAGATTTCGTGGAAAGATGGGAAGGAGATTTATCAGTTGTGTTCAAGAAGTCTTAGATTATATCCTTTCTAGAGTGGTGTTTACTTTCATAGAAAATCTAGATAATTGTACTAGGAATAAACAGAAACTTAAGTCTAAACAGAATTTTTGTGAACCCCTAAACGGGAGTCCCATTTGCTCATGAAAAGAGAGGATGGGGACAGTCTTTTTTCAGTGGTGCCCAGTGACAGGACAAGAGGTAACAGGAACAAACTTGAATGTAAAACGTTCCATCTAAACATGAGGAGGAACTTCTTTACTTCAAGGGTGGCAGAGCCCTGGAACAGGCTGTCCAGAGAGGTGGTGGAGTCTCCATTTCTGGAGGCATTCAAAACCCGCCTGGACACGTTTCCGTAGGTGGATCTGGTCTGGCAGGGGGCTTGGACTGGATAATCTCCAGAGGTCCCTTCCAACCCCATATCATTCTGTGAGTTGTACCATTGTCCTATTTGCCCCTAATTTTGTGATGCTACTTCTAGAGCCATTACTCACATTTTTTTGTGAGTTCTCATGTGTTTTATGAGCAAGAAAGTGAATATCCACAAACCCTGGATAGTTCTTCTGTCAAAGACTGAATGTTCCCTGCTGCCACTTCAGAGTCCCTCTTTCTGGATGCAGGCTACATTCCTCAAAGCAGCAAAGGTGATGTAGTTAAGAAGTCATTAGTAAATATCCACATTGGCTGTGTGTTAGTTTGAGACTGTGAAACAGATCCACAATGAAATGCCTGGTGCCGTTATTCCTGCAGGGTGGTGGTGCTTTGCCGCTTGGTAGGAGTTTCTGATGTACTGCAGCTGAGGAGTGTTTCATTGACTGCAGCATGCACTAATTTTATTTTATTTATTTATTTAAGTGGTATTCTGATGAACCACATGATCGCTTTCTATGCATACAAATGTCAGTTAAGACACTGAGTTTTTCCTGCTGTGACAAAGACCTGGGCACCTGTGGCCAGATGGCTGCTGCTTTGAGCTGCTGTTGTCTTCCTGGCATGGTCCACTGCAAAGAAAAAATACATAATACTCTGCAGTTTCTCAATGCCATATTTATGAAGATAGGAACTGTAAATCCAGGAGAAAAAGACCCATGTCCCCAGCCCTCTTGCCTGTTTTGCATTCCTGCTGAGATGCAGGAAGGCTGGTGGTCTACCAAATGTAACAGCCCTGGTAAAACCGTCTCCTTCCCGTGCAGCGGACTGAGGTCTTAAATCTTGGCCAGATGTTGGCTTCATGTGGGCTTAGATGCTCTGGCTGTAGGCTGCCTGGGTGCTGAGGGATGAGCTGTGCCTTTCCAGCAGGTTGAGGAGGCATCCCTGTGTGAGGAGCCTCTGCACTACGTAGTCAGGTGTTAGACATGGGGACTACCCCTTCCTCTGGCTTCTGTGTTGACAATGGTGTTTCTAAAGAAAATGTCATAATTTGCACAGGCTGCCCTACTCCATTGCTCTGTCACCATCAAAAACGTAGGCTGCCTGTTAACTATCTTCTTTATGCCTACAAAAACCCTCTTAACAGTCTTCTCTCTTTCCCTTTGACNTGAAATGTATGTTTTAAATTGAAGGGTAGATTTCATGGAGATTTTAGCTGTGTGCAAAGAATGTCCTTTATTTTTTTATAAATTATTTTTAGCTAGTTTCAAATAAATAAAATTTAACACAAAAAGCATAAGAGAACACAAGGTGAGGGCCCAATTTTCTTTAGATTGACAAACCAGGAATAACTCACATGAAATCAGTGGACTTTCAGAATAACAGGGAGTGTGTGAACATGGGTCCCTTGTGAATCACCTGGGTAATATATTGAAGGATCTGTGAAGACACACACGTCTGTATTGTCCAGATATCCCAAAACTGCCTCCATCAAAGCCAAAACAATTGATTTATCTTAATTGATTATTAAATTTTCTTTAAAAAAAAAACCCTGAATTATCAGCTCTGTAATGGACTCTGCTAAGAATGCTTGGCAACATCAGTGCTCTTTATACTTTAGGGTTGTTTCAGATTAAAAGTACTCACATTGCAAATGCTGCTATGCAGGTATGCCACAGGGCTTCACCATTTTTGAGACAGAATGCAATACTGAATACGAGTGAGTTTCCCTAGTTCCAGGGAAGTTGCTGAAACTCTGAACCCACAAGAGTGCATTTTTAATTATTAAATAAGAAGATTGGGTGAGTAGTTGTTGAAAAACAAAACAAAACCACGGTAAATGTTTTAAGTTTCTTGCTTTAAGTAACCTTGCTGCTGTCAGTAGTTTTTTTCATCTCCATAACCCATTTCAGAGAGCTAGGAGACTTAATCTCGTCTCTGGAATGATGATGTTCCTCTGCAACTTTAATGCACTTCTAAGATATGCTTCATTCTTTCCTACTGAACACTAGTTCATGCCAATTTGCATTATGTATGAATAATGACAGCCAGAGTATGCATTTGTGGTAGGTGAACCTCAAAGGATGCTGTGATTTTGGGATTCTGATCTGCAGCAATAAAATACAGAAGATTTTTTTTGTGTCTTTGTCAACCTTTCTGTGTGTACCACACTCTTTTACAAGTTGACTTTTATTTTGACAATAGAACAACTTCGGAAAATACATTTTTATTTGGTTTGGTTTGCTGAGGTATTGTTGGGATGAAGAGAGCTAATGCTCTTTCTTAACTAGCAATGAGACAAGGTGTGAAAAAAGTCTGAGGTTGCAGTCTCTTGGTTTGCAGTAAGAAGTTTTTGGAATGAAATAGAAGCCCAATGCAGTCACCCCAAAGGCTACCTTCTAGGATGTATTTTAAGCTTCCTCTTCTTCTCCTATGGGAGTCTCTCGCTACACTTCCTAAAATTACCCTGCTTTCTACTATATTGCCTGTCTCCAGGGAAGAGATGTACTAAACTTTTAGTACATTGAAGTTTTTTTTTCTTAGGCATGTATGTGTATTGTATTAGGCATGTATGCTTCATTGCAACTTACAATAAGGATACCAATGGGAAAAATAAAGAAATGGAAAAGCAGACAGACAAGAAGACATTATTGGCCTATTCAGAGGTGACCCAAATCTGTTAAAAATTCTCTCAGGCATGATACTGTGTGTGGTGGTTTCTTTGTAAATGTCTAAGACCCAAAAGCCTGAATTTCATGATACTAATGCTACACCCACTGTAAGCACTGTAAGCACAGTATGCATGTTACTGCCGTTGTGGAAAAATACCAGACTTGGTCCTAAGGATAGGCTGAACATAAAGATTAGCAGACCTAGATTCTGTTTTCAGCTCTGCTGTTGATTTGTTTCATGAAATGAGATAAAACATTTAGACAGCAGTGGTTAGTAAGAGTACCTTTACAATGTTAGAAGCATTGTAGATCAAAAAACTTTACAATGTTGTAAATAGAACGAAAAGCCTTACAATGTTAGAAGTGTTGTAGATCTTATAGGGAGTTATCTTGATAAAAATACTGTATGTGAAATTATTGTATGACATATACCTGAAAATAAGTGTGCTCAACTGAGCCCTCTCTTTTGCTAAATTAAAGAGATTGAGGGAGATTGTGTATTTGGAAAATGCATGTAAAAGGGAAGAGACCCCAGAGACAGAGCCATGGAAACTTGCTGGAACTCCTTGCAGCATGGAGCAGCCTTGGACTCCAGAGAGCACAACAAAGACCTTCAGACAGTGACAGAGAGCATCTGCCATGGCTCATCTCACCCATCAGGGAAGACTCTTTCCAAAAAATGGTCATTTGCTCTCCTGGAGGAAGGGAATCAGGGTGTCCCAATCTGCCCTCCAGAGAGAAGAGATATTTACTTATGGATTAGTTCTCTGGGCGGCTGACAAGTTGGGTCACACAAAATGCCCGTTGCTTCCCCCAGCATGGGGGAGTGAGCTTTGCTTTAGCTTTCAACATAAGGGCATCCTTCTGCCTTTCATGAGTGGATGCAATGGGTATTGCTACAGTTTTCCTTGCTTTTTTACACATTTCTACCTTTCTTTGCACTCTGTAGCGCGGTGCAGAAAATCAGGAAGGAAGGTCAAATAATCCCTTGCTCCTTACCGGATGAAATGGATGAAAAGAAGTAATTTTAAGCAATATGGCAGCTGGCCTGTCTGTCTTCCTTGCTGACAATAGCAACATACATTCCTGTGCTTTTAGTAGAAAGCCTCTGTGAAATTGGAAAGAAGCAGTTAGTTGAGGGAGAAAGTGTGTGTAAGCTCAGAGTCATTTTGCTGTATCAGGATCAGTACATGCTAAGAGCTTGCTTTTTAGAGCCAGAAGCATATCAGGTGGTACTAAAACCAGTGTAATAGTAGTTACTGCGCAGCCCAAGCCTGGAGTTTTCACAAGGTGTTGTGATTGTGAATCTGAGTCTTTAGTCATCGAAAGTCAGTTAGTTGTCAGCACCACCCAGCACAGGGCCACGGGCAGGAGGAGGAATGCACTTCCTTCTGGCATCATGCGATTGATCCCTGGGGGTGGCTCCTCTGATCCCTCTCTATTACATGGGCTTTGCTTTCCCCTGCTTGTCTGCTTCCAGGGAGCTGCAGTTGTGTTTGCTGTTTTCTGTATGAAGTACCCTGATAAGCTTCCTAGAGTGTCCGTGCTGTGGCCAGCCAGGGGACCCAGCAAATGCCAGCAGTGTTGAGCAGTTGGGCTGCTCTGGATTTCAGAGACAGCAAGCAGTTTCATGAGTGAGTTCAGGTTTCATCCCAAATGTCCATGCAGATCAGAGGAGAGCATCCACTCGATTCTCCCTCTTCCCAGAGGCTCCCTCACTGTGATCATCCAGTCCCTCTGCAAATGCTGTGCTGGTGTTTCACTGTCCTTTCAGCTGATTGCTTGTCTGTGAGCAACAAAAAGCAGCAGATGTACTACTGAACACAAAATTTTATCCTGTGCAACTTCCAGACTCTGGATTGCTTGTGTCTCTCATCCATTAATGAGAGGTGACACGTTCACATCATTTCCTTCTGAAAGTAGTGAATGCTTTTGATTTCCCTTCAGAAAACACACAATTTGCAATACTTACTTTTACTTTTGCAATAATTATTTTTATTTTTAATGAATGACTGAACCAAGGGCAATGTTCTTGTAGTTTGAGTGGTAGCAGAAGTTGAAATGCTGCTAATGCCAGTTGGGCTATAAGTTAAGTCTACTTACAAAGTTTGCCTGTTTTCTGGCACAGTCTCTGACATACACTCCAGTCAATCACAGTAAAGTGCCTAATAACAGATGTGGCAATTAAGCTGAAGAATTCTGTCTCTCTCTTTTAATTTTTATTACAGAGAATAACAAAGTACCTCATTAAACCCACCATCATAGAGATTTTTTTAATTTGGCATACAAATGTCTGCAAAAATTGATCTCTGAATAGGGCGCCTTGTTACTAAAGGTGCTTTGTCAGACAATGCTATGAATAGACCATTTTTGTAATGACAGATATGTGCTCGTGCTACCGCCATCCTTTTATAACTCATACTGCAAAGAGGTACAGATTTAAAGAAGGCAACATGTGTCCTGAAGGATAACATTTTGAAGGATTTAGGGCCTTGTGCTCAAGTTAATAAAAATGTGGTCTTGATTCTTCTGGGTTTAAATTACACTGCCTTCAGCTGAAATCAAGAGCAGACATTTAGGAAGGTTTCAGATAACCTGTAACCAAAGTAAATTAACATATTTTAATAAGAGAAACTATATTGAAAAAAGATGTTAATTGCACCCAAGGAAGTCTTCTTTTGATTGTTAGAGCTTCTAAGGCATTTGCCTTCATTAATTTCTTTTAATGATGTACTGGGCACACTTTTAAAGGAAAGTCTGAGTCATCATTAAAAGAAAAATTTAAGAATTTAATGATTTGAAATGTCTTTAAAATTATGGTAAGAGAAAGCTGAAACTGAAAACTGAACTGTTCTGTCAGAACTGGAAACTTTGATATGAAATTGCTCCTTTGGTATCAGTGTTTTTATGCATGAAAGACAAAGTTGTTTACCCTGTCATTGTTGCAAAGAACATGTTTTTTTACTGCTCATCATGAGTGTTGGTAGCCGTTTTATTTCTTACGGGTATTATTTATTCGCTAAAGTTCAGTGTCATGTCTTTCGGCTTCAACTATTTATTTAGGAGTATACTGAATCTGTCTGTGGCTATGTACTATGCATATATATGTATGCAGTAATGTGCAGTCATGCATACACACACAGGCACAAGCACATGAAAGACAGAAAGCCTGTGGACACCATTGGCCCCTGGCAAGCAGAATTTCTCCTTAGGAATATTTTTTTTCTTCTGCTGTCAGATACGGAGACTAAGCACTGAAATTCTAGAACTACAAACATGGTTTTAAGATTGTAATATTATTTAAAAAGAGGGTAATGTTGAGTTTAGATGCCTTAAATGTTCATCTACTCCTTAAACTGTTGTTCATATTATGTCTGTAGGTATTAGAGGCTGCAGATGGGATACTGAGACCAAATTGTCACTCTGTGATATCAAGGAGCCATAAAAATCAAACAAGGTAGTAAGTAAAGGTCAGTGAGAAGGCTCACAGATATAAGCATTGTTTCCATGACTGTATATGCTTACAAGCTTTATGAAAGATAAACAGTTAGAATAAAATTTAAGTCTTGCCCCAGTTCTCCTGGGGCAATAACAATGATATACAGCTACCACCAATATAAATGGATACAGTAAGATGCCACACTTGGTGGCATCTCGTTAGGCAGTAGTAAATTAACTGTGGTAGAGAGATACAGGGAGATGGATGAGAAATGAAATGACTAGGTGGGAATTTGGGTCTGATCTTGCACATGCTGTTCTGTAGAGCTCCTTCCATTTATTCTAGCTAGCAGTAACTCCCAAAGATGCACTGAAAGGATCTCCCAATGTCATTGAACCAGTTTACTGTGAAAACCAGTCTTGCTTGTTGCTCGCACTATAGGATAGCTTTGTGGGGTTATATTGTCATGTCAATGAAAGCTGTTAAGCTGTTCAGGGCAGAATTCCCTTTGACTTTAATAGTAATAGGGTTTGTCCCTTTAATTTTGATTTTATTAAAAAATTAGAATTAACCAGTCTCTTCTGGTTTTGCATTATGGTCTTCCATTTTCTCCTTTGAGATAAGAACTCCTCAGGAGTTCCACATCCATCCTAACCTTTGAAGATGCCAAAGAAAAGATGGAAGAAGTGAATGAATGAAGTGTCATAGGAAACACTTTTAGGTTCTCCATTCTTCTGTGAGAATGTTGTGGATTTACTTTGGTGGGTGGGGGAAAGAGAGAGGGAGGGGGCATGACAGAGTCTTGTGCAATGAATCATAGATGCTTTGATTATATTGCTGGAGGTGGAAAAGCAGATATGCAATGCATTGAAATGTTCAGAAGCTGTTAAAATGAGTTGACGTCAGAGTTAATTAACTTTTTTTTTTTTTTTTAAAGG
>VZRU01004589.1:56054-92537 GCA_013398155.1 Pedionomus torquatus
GCCTCTCTACAGCCTCCTTTCAGGTAGTTGTAGAGAGCGATAAGGTCTCCCCTCAGTCTCCTCTTCCTCAGACTGAACAACTCCAGCTCCCTCAGCCACCCCTCGTAAGACTTGTGCTCCAGTTTGCAGTGCTCCATTCTATTTGTAGAATATTGTTAATTTGTATTATAAATATTTTTTCTTACAGGCACCTTTTTGGAAATATGGTTCTTCATTTGAACTCCTTTTTTGGCTTCCCTGTCATACTCCTGTACCATTGGATGGGGACAACTTTATCTTTGAATCTGGAAGACCCCAATGTGTGCAGCCACTGGGAAAGGTAGTATTTTCTTCTGGAGAATACATGATATGAATTCTGATTGTAATAACTTTGGTTTGTTTTACTTGGCACAGTTTAAGTGATTTACAGGTTTCAGTGGAGTGATGAACTGGGAGAAAAATTTGCATTATTGTATGGATAAAGTAAATTCATAGATAAGTGAAAGATGTTTTCACACTGGATTGCAGTGCAGCCATGTTTGTAGTAGGGACTGGAATACAAAAACCACTAGCGTGGCACCAGCAATGTGTACATCTGTGTACAAGAAGTGAATAAAAATAGCTTTTTTTCAATTAAAATGAAAAGAAACTTTTAATATGCAAAATATAATTAACCATATTGGAGTTTGGCCAAATTTGATTATGCTGATTCTTTCCTATTCAATATTCACAGAATCTGAATTCAGATTTGTTGTTTAAATTTTTTTATGAGGTTCAGAAATTTATAAAGTGCAGAAAGAAATTAATTCATTTAGTTGCTCCAATCATTAACCCAATTTCACATTAATTTCAAAGAGAATCCTGCAGTGGGTAGGAGAGATTCAGTCACAAGCATTTGCTCTGCTTCTTTTCTGGTGTAAAGGTTAGAGTAGTGAAACCAAGCCTTATGGTCTCATTATTCTTATTATTATTCTTTCTACTGTAATTATTATTACTACTATGCCTGTTATTGATCAGCTAGTTCCTGAACAGTCTAACTGTTCACTTGAGGACACCAGTGTTTCCTGCATTTAAGGTAAACTGTGTTTTATGTTTAATCATTGGGAGTGCTGCTAAGCCATTGTACATTTATTTGTGATTGCTATGAGTGAATCTTTACAAAGAATATTTAAACTTGTATTTACATTTTTATAAAGTCTCTCTGTTAAAAAAATAAAATAAAATCACTTAATGACTTTGTCCAGTAATTTATCTGAGCTTCATGTGAAGCATTTGAAGTCTCTGACCAAACCATTGTGTACCATTTGGTTTGTATGACAACATGTATATGAAGTAGTTGCCATAAACTAAATACCCGCTTGCAGTATTCAGGCATGTGCCTACAATTGTACTAGATGCTGTTCTGTATTGTCTATGCTTCATTTACTGTTTTTATAGGAGTGTGGGTTTTTGAGGGAAGCCACAACATAGCAAAAGTGAAGTGGGAAAAAACCCCAAATGTAACTATTTGCATTTCGTAATATATTCTAAAACAAACTCATCAAAGCCTGCAGAAAGAAAAATACATCTAGCAACCATGCTTGTTATGTTGCATGAACTTTTTTCCTTCTGCTGAGTCTTACAAATGGGGAGGAGCTCTGAAGAAGCTTACCAAAACAGTCACGCTGTTGCTTGGAGCAAGCGACAGAAGTACAGAAGCATGAAAAAATAAACCCCCAGATACAGGCTGCTACTGCTGCTGTCACTGGCAGTGCTATATGCTTTAAATGAATTGACCCCAGCCAGTAATAACACATTTTTTACAAATGAACCATGGTCACAGCAAGAAGGGGTAGAGTGTGCCGAAACAAAGAGCGCTGAGCCTCAGGCGAGCGTCAGCACCCCACCCGTGTTTTGTCGGACTCGATGGGACAGCTGGATAGATTAGGGTCGCTTGCCTTCCTATGGACAGAGGAAAAACAGGGGATAAGTTCTGGGCAGCTGGGGACAGTGGATCTATATGTGTTTTCCCTCAGTACAGGTGATGACAGTAGGAAGAGGAGAGTGCAGCTGTTCCCTGCAATAGGTGCTAAAAGGTCAAAGAGGGCACGAGTGAAAGTGAGTGAAAGCTGGATGGGCTACATACTTAGTGTGTGTTTTGGCTGGTCCTGGGAATTAGTCCTACTACAGGAACTTGCCATGCATTCCTGTATTTTCTAACCCCATTGTGTAACCAAGGCCTGACTGACTGCCAGCACAAACAGCCTGCTGAAGAGTTTTCAAGGATGATTCAATAGTTTTCCATTTTGCAACAGGGCTGTTTCTCTTGCCCCACTGACAGCTCTGGAGGCTCCGGACATTAGAGTATAGTTTTATTTCTACAAGACTGTGCCTACAATTTGGCAGAAAATAATAATAGAGCTTCAGTATAGTACTTCCGGAAAAAAAAATAAATCTGTGTTTAAAATTATCCAGTAAACAAAATAAGGTATAAACCATAATATTCTATAATTTTTGATTGCTGAATAGGGTGCTTGATGGCATAATTGTTGCATCATTTTTCGGTAATTATTACTTAGATGTATTTCTGTGCTCACACCCACTTGGTATAGAAATACACTGTCAGACCTTTCCACTATGGAAGAATATGGGTTTTTTTATGGATACAGCTACAGTTTTAAAAATAATTGTCTCAGAAAATCCAGTGAGATTTTTCTGGTTTGTGTGATAACAGAAGAAACCTCATTTCTGGCTATTAACTAGTTTTCCAGCTACTAATTACATTAGCAAAAGTTATTGCCACAGGAGATGTACTACACACTACTTCAGTTTGCTGCTCCTTCGAAACACAGGTGTTTTGTTGCCTTTTTTTTTTTTTAAATTTAGGCTTATATTACTTTTCTTTAGATGTCTGGTAGTACTGTTTCATCAAATGTATTACACAGTAGAGACATGATGACTCTCCACATATATATTTTACCTTGCTTGGTTTAAGAAAAACTTTAAATTGATAATTTATGTTGTATAAAGTTATCTTGTCATGTTTTACTTAAACTGGAACTTTCTGTGAGCTTTTGTTGCACAAGTATTTTGTTATACTTAGTTCTTTCTATACCAGGACTTACTTAAATCAGACATAATCTGTTTGCTTTCTCTCTTTCTCTCCCCAGTTACTCAGTTACAGTGCAAGAGTCATATCCACATCCTTTTGACCAAATTTACTACACCAGTTGTACTGACATCCTAAACTGGTTTAAGTGCACACGACACAGGTGATGTATAATTATCAATATTGTCAAACTACCGATTCTGTAAATATTTGTAAAGATTTTGTGTCTGTCAAAACCAAGAGTGATATGTAGGATATTTTAGCTGTAGCGACCAGTTTGTCTAACTGCTATGCCAACTGGAAAGTGTGTGTTCGAGCAATGTTACATATGGTTTGTTATCAATTAGAGGTTAATCATCTGATGGAACAGTACAGAAAATGTACAGGTTGGGAAAAAGCATGCAATTCACAAAATTAAATTCCCCAGACCCTGTGAGGCTTATTTGTCAGAAATGTCATGAGAGACCCACTTCTGTTTGCAACCTAATGTTCTGGGGAACGTGTATGCTCTGTGAAAGTAAAAAGATTTGTTGAAGGAAACTCCTTGTGCTTGTTTGCAGAAAGGAAGCGAGAGATAAATGATTAAAAATTGGTGACAGCTGTAAAAAGCATTTTTCTCAGAGGAATATGCCTATAAGGATGAACCATCAACAGCAGGAAAGGCTCCCTTGGGCACAGCAGCTGGGGGAGACAGATCAGTATGGGTAGTACGTAAGAAGCAGATATTGAGTTCAAAGAGAGATTACACTTTGTTTACCTATGACACCATTTATATATGATCAGTTCCTTGCTGGGAGTTCAGACTCTCTGAAATGTTGAGGGGATGCATTTACGGCTTGGTGGAACATGTGATCAGCAGCCAGGAGAGTTAGGTGGAGAGATTTACAGACATGGTGAGGAGCAGAGGGGAGAGAGTGGTGAAAGAGCCTGTTTCTGATAAATACTACCTGCTTGTATCAGAAAGAAGCTATATTTTCTGCAGTTCTTGATGGGTTTATGTGATGTGCTGCTTCTTACCACTGCCCTGAAGGCCTGTGTTTGGCAAAAGACAGCTTCCACCCTAGTGAATGGCATGCAGTTCCAAGCTCTCCCTTGAGCCCTTCTATCTCTTGCCTTAACCAGAACTTCTCTTCTTATGATATCTCTGCCCCTAGAAAACTGACTCATTCTTGGGAGGATGATATGCAGAAGTCTTTTCCTTGGAAACCAATAATTATAATGATCCAGCAAACTGATTTGTATTGTCAGGCTTTAGCTTCCATAGGGGATGCTAATGGCAAAGGCAGTGATGCTCTGGTTTGCATATTAGTTAAGTAGCCAAAATCCTTAACTCTTTTCCCTGCTGTCTGGCCACCCATGGATATAAAGCTTGTTGGGAAACCATTGGGACTTTTGAACTCAGCAACAGATAAATCACGATCTTTTCAAGCATTATTTTCTCTCCTCTTACTGATACCTGAATGGATTTTTTTAAATGTGTAAGAATATATACTGTTTTGTTTCTGAATCACAATTTGTATATAACTACCATTCATTCTTTTCTTTAGGATCAGTTACCGTACTGCCTACAGACATGGTGAAAAAACAATGTACAGGCGTAAATCCCAGTGCTGCCCTGGATTTTATGAAAGCAGGGAAATGTGTGTCCGTAAGTTCACCTTCTTTTTGCTTTGAAATTCCATACATTATGGGATTACAACAATACAGGTTTGCCTCCGCTTTAATGAGCGACGTGGAAGCTGAGTTATGGGGCCTCAGTTATTCATCAGTGGTGCACGTGCAGCTCTCACTGAAGTCAATTGGTGCTGTGCATATGCAAATGACAGGATAATTGCATCTCAGATGTGTAAGTAACCTGCCTTGATGTGATTCTAGCTAATGATTGTATGGAAAATGCACAGCTGAAGTGTCAGTGCATTTTTCAATGCAGTAAATAAATACAAGGGTCAAAACCAGATAGGGGTTTTTGGTCCTTAGCTTGGGCCCTGGTTGATCCCCATGTTTGGCCTCTCTTGCAGATACAGAGATCTGTACCAACTGCTTGAAGGCAGCAGCACCACCTTTCTGTGAGGCACATTCCCCTGTTAGTCTAAATAGGGAAGAGCTGTGTGGGGGTGGCCTTGGTTCAGCTCCCTTTCTCTCTCTCATTACTGCCTTGTGCAGGCCTAGGAAGGTTTGATTCTTAAAACCAGTACTCATTCAAGAGCATCGTGGAAAGGCAGAATAAAAATAGAGGAGACATTAATCCAAAGCCTTGGAAGTATATGGCTGCTAGTTTAACATAGGGTTGTTCAAAGTCATACAGTGGGTTAGGCAGCTAGGTGCTTGTGTCAGCAGGACTGATGGCAGAGAACCTATGGTAGGTGAGCACTTGTGAAGGACAGCATATGCTTGGAGATGGGCAAACGTGTAGGGCTTAAAATGAAATCAGTTGAATCGTACTTCACATTATTTGTCTGCATGAGTGCACATGTGCAGTGCGGACTGCAACAGTAAGTTTTCCAGAAGTCAGGGAAACAACTCTCTTATTGGTTTCATCTCCTTGAAAAACTAAACACACCTGGGGCAATCATTTGTCTGTAATATTATTTGTGACGTAGACTTGTGAATATACTCCTATGAATTTTAGGAGGCAGAAAGCACATGTATGATAGTGGAAAACAGCTATATCCATTCCTTGCTTTTCCATCAGCTCTTCTAATAATGAGATTTAAAGAATCTGCAGAACCTTAACTAACAGTGTCAGAGGGACTGAGGCAGCATAGTTGAATTTTTTCTGAAGGTGTGGGGCCCTGTAGGAGCAGACTGGTGAGAGGCTGGAGCCTCTGGTCTGCAGGGGCTGCCCTTGGGCTTGCTGCCCAGTTTCTGAACAGGCAACCAACTGGCAAGCCTTGCCAAGCGAAAAAAGTGAAAAGCCCAGCATGTTGGGAAAGCCATAGCGTGTGAACTATTTTGGCAGCTACTTTGGCTCCTTTCGTGTGAAGCTCTGTGTCACGCTCCCGAGTCAAACCCTGGCTAGGCTGGTCTGCACAGGGAGCCTGGTGGCAAGCTCTCACCCACCCAGGAACCTGGACTTAGTCTGGCTCTGTAACAGCGTGCTTTCAGCCAAACTTTCTGAGATGCACTGCTTTACCTGGTGCTTTTTTCTCAGGTGAGAATTAGAAAAATGGAGTTGCATTAATGGCTTTATTAACTTCCCTTATGGCTATAATGACAGGGGTGAAGCACAGAACTCAAGATGTTGAGAAACTTGTTATCCTGTGAAATAACAGATAACAAGAGATTTGTCATTGCTGATGGATTTTGCAACTCAGTTTAGGAGATAGTGTAGTGCATAAGTCTTTGGTCTTTACCAATAAACGAGGGTATGAAAATCACTATTAGTATATATGTTAATTTATTTATGTGATAAAAATGCAAAATAGTTTCTTAATTTGTGCCTTTTTGTTTGTTTTGAGGTGCACACTGGTAATGACCAACAGGATTTATTTGTATCCCTGGAAAATTATACCCTGTGAATGTCATAACACATCACAATATCCTCATTTATATTTTTGTTTTACAGCATGTCCTGGAATTTGAAAATGGAGCAGTAAGATATATGATTTAAAGTGTTTTGAAAAAGAAATGTTAAAATGATATTTTTAAAAAACTTTTAGAAAAAACGGATCTGACTGAGGTCAGATTGGCAATTTTTTCAACCATTTTTTTAATGTAGATGTATTAGACTTACAATAATCAATTTCTAACTGTATTTCTTTATTATATGAGCACATACAAACAATCCTGTTTAATTTTTAAGCAATATACAACAACGACAATAATATATAATATAATAATAAAGTATAATTTTTGAAGTATATAACACTTCAGAAGTTACATACTTCCTGAACTATGTAACTGTTTGATCACAAATGTGACGATAAGTCTCTAATGTGACTACAGCTTTTACACAGCTATAGCATATGCAGTATATTCATTCTATATTAGTAATACTAAGAAGCTTGTGAATTTAGATCATGCTGGATATACTAATTTTTTACTGTTATTACATAAAAAGATGCCAAATGATGATATACAAGACATATCTGCTCTGAATTCTGAAGAAATTTCGGAATGCTTCAGTCTTCAAATTATTTAAAAATAAAGATCCTTCAGTAGCCCTAACTATACATTTATTTGATTCAGTAATGGTTGACCTTGGAAGGGATTGAGAGTCTTTCAGTCCTCAAGATCTTGAACTGAAGCTGAGGACTCAGGACAAAGAAGGAGCTTGATAGTTAACAGAAGGTGGCAAATATTTCATGCTTTCCATTGTTTCAACCAACTTTCTTCATAGTGAACTTGTACAAAGTAGATGATGCACTATGATATTAGTCATCCAGTTTAACTTTGAAAGCAAGTTCGGTGTTGCCATCTGAGATTAAATGGTAAGAGGTAATGATACGGGGAGTGCTCTTCTTCTGTCATCATAGCAGAAATATCAGTGGCAGAAAGTCAACGTAAAACTTTTTCTGGAGTAAAATGGCAACCACTTTGAAAAGCACAGGTGCACCATCTCCCTTTTTCATATGTGAAGAAAGAAGAGACTCAAAGTCATTTGAAGTGCTGCAGACACCTTCTTTTATGCTGTTGCTGCTCCGCAATGCACACAGCATATCTATTAGGGTAGTTTTACTTTCCATGCAGTGTTGTTTGGTTTTGGGTTTTTTTTTTTTTTTTTGTTTGGTTGGTTGGGTTTTTTTTGTTTTTTTTTTGGTTTTTTTGTTTTTTTTTTACTCAGTGGAGGATATAGGATGCTTCTAAAAGGCTAAAATATTTGTAATGTGGTTCGTAAAGGAAAAGAATTGCCAACAGAGAAAAAGGCTTTTTCTCAGCCAGAGAAAAGCACTGGCTGAATTGTAAGTGGGGTTGTTTTTGAGTCTTATGGAGTCCAGTCTGAAAGACAGTGTATGTAATTAAAGTTTAGATCTGATGGAATATCTGAGGTGATCTGGATGCAGTTTATATGCAGATAAAAAGATAGAATCATTCTGTTAAATTCTATAAAGGAACATAGTCCCGGCCTCAAAATGTCCATACCATGTTGATGAATTGACTTAGTCTCTATTCAAAATAATTTACTATCACTTATCTTCTAATATCAGTGTCAATACCTAGAAGATGCAGCAGATGACTGCTAGGCTGAGCTACAGACAAAGAAGTTTGCACAAAAAGTGCAACCTTTTTTTTTTTTTTTTTTTTTCTTTTACATGCATAAAGTCCATTCAATTTTTAGCATGTTTCTGAAATGAAAGAATTCAAAAAGCTTAACATGTCTTCTGGTGGCTTTCTTGTAGATTGATCCACATGCATAAGGTAAATAGATCCTAGTAGCATTTTGGTAGCTTGACCATTAACCTCACTTGCAGTTTTTGATAGTGTAGCACATTTCTAATAACATTAAAGGAGAATTATGCTGGTTGAATTTCCTCTAGACATGAAATAGAAAACAAATAATTTATCTTAATCCATAACTGGGTATCACTCACTTTATTAGCAACTACTCATCAAGCTTAGGAAAAAAGGATTAACTAAAGGATATGTCCTAGCATACAGTATGGAAGTGAAGATTTTATCTGAAAAAACACATTAATAATGTAGTTTAAAAGATTAATGAGTTTTATTTGGCATGATAAGTACTTAGGGACCTTATTTTAATTACTTTTGAGGAAGTTGAAGTTAAATCTTGTGAAATAGGTAGAAGAGGGTTGGTTTTTTTCTGCTTTGTTTTTTCTGTTTTCTGTTTTTTTCTGTTTCTGATATATTTCTTCAATTTTCTCTTTTCAAAGACTGGGTATCCAAATTGGGATAGAGTCAAATTAGCAGAAATGCTACCAACAAAGCCTAGTCACACACTGTTGAAAGCCTTTTATCTGAAATAAATAATATGGAGATCTACTTACAGCCCAAACGCAGGCCCAATTCAGACACTGCTCCAGTCTTACCAATATGAATTGTCTATAAAGTTGATGAGAATTTTATTTAATAGATGTTAGGTAAGAAATCTCAAGAAATCAGGAATGATTTCAGGCATCTGCTCATTTAATGATGTGATTAATTTGTTTAAAAGGGGGAAGACAAATTCAGAAAGCATACTTGATTCTCCTGGTCATTTACTTACATGCAAAATTACAAAGAAAATATTTCAAGCTTTGTTTATGTTAACTGATTTATTCCTGGCTTTTCAAAATAAAAAAGCAATAGATCCTAAAATGCATGCACAAAATTTTCATTAGAGATAAATATTCCTTTTTTAAATATTATTACTAGAACTTCTTCTGTGGCTTCTTTTAATGTCATATAATACAATGTACAGCTGTCTAAATGTTGTCAATGGTGACTTGTAATGACATAACCTTATGTCACTTTCTTAATCACAGGGAGCAAATTCATGAAATGCCATTCAGAAATTTCAAGTCTTACGATGTTCCACTCTTCATCTATGCTCTAGTTCTGAAGTGGAAGTCGTATGAGGTGCAGGAGTTACTCCACTCAGTTGAAATACTTTTAAGTGGGTGTAGCAAAGGAGAGGCAATCTGCATTTGCACAGCAGGTGGTATGCTGTAGCCCATCAGTGTACGAGTAGGTATTTGAATTGCAATCACCTCTTGAGCTGGAGTACCATCTTCATCTCTTCATTGGTATGAGACACGTAATGAGTCTTGAGAGTGGCAACTTAAACTAAAATAGTATTACACGTTCTATGGCTCTAGCGTGACTGGCTTAATCCCTCTAGTGTGAGCTCCCCTCCTGAAGCTGTGGTGCTAAGCCATGTATTTGAGCATGTTGTCCAAGCCCTTGCCTCATGTTGCTTTCAGCTTACTGCAATAATGGTGTTGATGGCCTGGGTGGCTTACACATCTTCCCATATTGATTCACGTTGCTGAGCTTCCTCAGCTGGGCATGTTTGTTCAGCTGCTAACAGAAGTATCAGTGCCTGCAACTGAGGTGGGAATCTTGATGGACTTGTGTCCATGGTACAGAAGAGCTGCTACATGGAATTGCGCACACAGCAGCAGATATTTTAGAGATACTTCAAGCTGGCTGATACTTTATAATCAGGAAGAGTGAATCCACCTTTGTGTTTTTAAGAAAATGAAAGGATATGACCCACTGCAATAGAACTGTAAGCTGGATGAGGCAAGATTTTAGAAAAGGTTTTGAAGGAAACAGTAAGACACAGAAGAAAATGAGAAACGAAATGTAAAAGGAAGTACACAAGAGTAAGCTCAGATTGCTTTTCATATGCTAACTGATTTTTGCCTTACAAAAGAAGAAGATACAACTCATTCATGTCTTTTCAGGTTGTTCTAGTGCTTTTCATGTTGTCCTCACCTTACACTTCTTTTGTAGGTCGTGTTGTAAATTTTGGTTCTTTTACCTCAGTTCAGTGTGATTTTTTTTTTTTTTTTTTTTTACAGATTCTGTGCTTTAGGGATATTAACTCAGATTCAGTTTGCAAGAATCAGCTCATAAGGTGTAGGTGTCTAGAGACTAATTTCTAGACATGTCATATATATGTATAAATATATATATATTTATCTTCATTGTATTTATTTGAAAGCATCAATAATTGTATTATACAACTTCTTCCAGTGCTCCTTAGCCTGTATTATTTTTTTTGTCTTTAGAGTCAGCAGAATTTGGGCTGTCAAAACCCTTAACATTGTTACTTATAGATAGCTTCTGTAGAGATTTAGCAGTGCTGGCCTATTGTGAAGAGTTTTGTTTGATTTATGTTATACTACTGTAAAACCAAAACATCACTTCAGTGGCTGAAGAGAAACTACTGTTGATTTATTGCTATTGTGGCTAAAAGGGGAACACAGCTCTAATTTGTGAAATGACTCTGCATTGTAAGCACTCTGCTCCAAAGTTTCATCTCTTGTACATTTGTTCTAAGACAACTCTATTTTATTATTGGAAATAAGTGATGATTATTTGCCACAGCAACATAAGAGTGTGATGCTATATACGAACTGTAGGATGGACCTATATGCTCAGCATGGTGTGAGGGGTGGTGCAAGGAGGCACTCAAAGAGCTGCTCCTGTATCTCTTGCTGGGTACATTTTCTTACAATGTGTTGATTTTTGTATTTTTTTCCATCTATCTTATAGTGTGTATCATGGAATGTCACTTTGTTGTATTCAACCTTAGTACTCAGGAAGTTGGGTTGAGTGTGCTGCTATTCATTAAGTTATTCACACACATGCAAATGCAGAGACGTGTATGTGTACAGCTACCCTCTGTTGTCTTATGGTTTACTACTGATTTACTTATTTGGTTTAGGGAGAGCTTTGGTGGCCAAGGCAGCACTCACTAGGCAATAATCTTCAAAGATACAAGTAATTCATGTCTAGTTACAAGACTAATGGAAAATTTGATCTATTATTTAGAGTAATTCTTTTATAATAAATAAATAGAGAACAATGTAATAGCTTTTTATTAGTATCTTGTATCATCTAACATTTAAAAATATTTGCTCTCCCTCTTAATTTCTAACAAAGATCATTTTAATGTGTATCTGAAGCATAGTGCATTAGAAATAAAAGTGGAGAATGAAAATTAAAGCCTGTAAAAATAGGCAATTAATGCCTGGGAAGCCAGATAACAAAATATTTTAATATTACATATACGTTTGATCTTTGTGTGGCTTTCCATTTTCTTGGCCACACAAAAATGTAAAGATGATCAATGTCCTTCATCATGTTTAATTAGAAATAAAATCAAGACATTTTACAAGTATTTTTCCTAATTACTGTAGAGCATTTTCAATCCATTCAGAATGTAAATGATTTACATATAATCCCATTAAACTTCTTTTAAACGCCGACTTTGTCTTTTTTTTTTCCATTGTTCTCTTCATATTCATTGTTATATCTATCAGATCATTGTTGTAGTTTCTTTGGAAATATTGGTACAAAGAAAATTTTTATCCTGTGCACATTTTAAAAGTTTTATTATTGTTCAAAGTAGAAGGAAAGTATTGCAGGGTATATAATTTGGAAAGTTAAGGGTGTTTTTGTGATGAATGTGATGCTAGGTTACCAATTCCTGGTTGCAGATTCTTCCTTTTCAATGTATTGTATTTTCAATCAATGACATTGATGTGCTGGATACTGAAGCCATTTCAAGTTTTTCTTAAAAGTTTCAGATAAAAACTGTATTTCAAAGTAAGCTTTATCTGTAGAAACATATGCTTGCAAACAAAAAATTATAAAGAAAAATTTCAAGGAGGTCTGCTTAGTACTTAGAATAAAGGTACAGTGATTCATAGGATTTCTATCTTATGCCTTACCTTAATCATCATCACTATTTTGTTAGGCTTTGTTTGAACTGTCCAACCATTCAGAAAAATCCATATTAAAATACTGATGTGTTGCAAATTGTATTTTATTCATTCCAATGCAAGAGAACCCCTCTTTTAATGCATGCAGAAGTCCTTTTTTTCTTAGTGTGAGAGGTTGCTTCAGAAAATCACAGAGTGGTTGAGGTTGGAAGTCATCCAACTTCCTTGCTTAGTTAGGGCCTCCTAGAGTCTCTTGCCCAGGGTCATGGTCAGATGTGTTTCCAGCCTACAACACACTATGACTCTTTTTCATTAAATGTGGACTGTTTTCTTTTTGTTAAATGCAAAAGTGTTGGGGTTTTTTTTAAGCACCAACATGGTTTTAGTTGGAGCCTTCAAAGTTTGGGGAAGTATAAGAGCAAAGTAAAACTTAGTTTGAAGAGATGACATCAAACGTTAATATGGTGTTTATTTTGCTTTTAAACAGTATTTGAGACATGAAACTTCCGGATTAGGAACAAATTTTGTGTTTTTTTTTTTCCCTGTGCTGGGAGTTCTTCTTTAATTCTGTTTTTCTTTCCCTCTCTGACAGCTCATTGTGCTGATAAATGTGTCCATGGTCGTTGTATTGCTCCAAACACCTGTCAGTGTGAGCCTGGCTGGGGAGGACCCAACTGCTCCAGTGGTGAGTTTTCACCTGCTTCTGTCTGTCTCATGCTCTTTCCACAGTGTTGTCCTCCCTTTTAGGTGGATTATCATTGATCCCGTGCTTGGGTTCCTGCTTTCTGGCCAGGGTGTTTTTCTGAGTTACCAGGTTACTTGGTGTGACCCGGTTTTTATTCATCTACTTGCAGTCAATGTTACCCCCTAGCAGTGCTAAATGGCATGAGCTATTTTGTGCTCAGAAACATGCCAGGTAGTACAGAACTTAGTATCTGGAGTAAAATAGGTGAAATTATTTTTGAACTGTAAGAAAATCTCTAATTTCTTATTTTCCTAATGTTTAAAGAATGATGATGCCAGGTCATTTCTAAAAGCTACGAGCAAAGCTGTGCTCACAACCCTGTCCTCCTTTTTCACTCTGCTACCAACTCATCCTTCTTTTTTTCCCTCGCTGGCTTCCCCACATTAGTAGCTGCTCCCTGTCCTCTCGGTCTCTTTTCTGTTTCACTCTGGGTTACTAGTCATGTTTTTGCAAGTCTCTTCCCCTTGCCCTTTGCTATGCAAGTGTGTGCCGGGGAGGAGGGGAGCGGGAAAGGGGTCTTGAGAGGACAGGCAGCAGGAGACAGGGGCAGGCTGGCTCCTTTCCTGCTTGGCATGTGGGTGCAGTCACATGCAACCCCACGAGCAGGTGGCCATCCTTAATAAAGAAATTACGAAGATCAAGGCCATCACACGCTTGGTGCGATAACATAGCAAAATGTCAAAAATGCCAAGTGAAGTAGTAAAATAATATCAGTTCATGACCTTTTCAGTCACTGCTGTTTTCTATACTCTTTGGGTGGAAATCAAGGCACTGCAGGGTGCAGTAAGGCAGTAAGGTTTGGATAGAGAGCAGAAACCCCCGTGTCAGGGCGGGCGTGTTGGTGCACTGTCCCTTCCTTTGTTAAAGGTAATCGTTTGTGCAGACCATGAATTGTTATTTTTTAATTCCCTTAGCCTGAAACAGAGTTGTTAAAGGAGAAGTTGTTACACTAGACAGCTAATAGCCCTCAGCAAGAATTCCTTGGAGTAATTATAGATCTTTTTTTCAGTATAATTTGTTTTTCATTTCATCTTTCTGTTCCCCTTCATAAGGTCTTTGGAAGTATAATGTACCAAGTACTTGTTGCAGTCAAGTTCAAAGTAGTTTACTGCTAGTGACTCTCTACTTGAACATATTTCAGTCAACAACAACAAAAAAATGTTCATAATTTAAGTTTCACAGACCATATAAAATTCCAATTCATAAAGAGCTTAATGACTTGCAAAGATACTATGCTGCTACTTAGTATGGGATTCCTATAAAGATAACTGTGAAAAACCTGGATCATCATCAGGACAAAAATAATATCGTGCTTTCACCCTCTTTTTTTTTTTCTCTTAAAAAAATAGAGAAATATTTCTGTTTTGCAAACAAGGTGCTATCGTGACTCTTCATCTGGAACCAACCTGTTCTTCAGGCAGCCTATATTGTGAAATTTGAGAGAAAGATATTACATGAGGAAGAACTTAGCCAGTTAAAAATTTCTGCATTTTTTTTTGGTGTAGACTTTGTAAATACGTGTGACTTTCAATCAACAACTCTGAAGAAACACTACTTTTTGTGAAAGGCATAAAACTGAGTTAGCAATGCAATTTTACTGAAACACTGATAGTAATCTACTCTGCTGAATTATCAAAAGACATTGTCAAAAATATTATCTTTCTTTCTGAAAGCGTACGTATCAAGCTTTTCTGTAACTAATCAAATGTGCATCACTAGACAAGGTAGAATGGGAAGATACTGTTATTTATTGGGATTTCCAAGTCTGAAACTCTCTGAAAGGCCACTTTAGATGAGACAGGAACCTCTAAATCTGTCTTTGGAAATAATCCTTCCTCTCACAGGATTTTCTAGAGTCCATTTCCTTTACCTGTCTGCTGTAATTCATTTTGAATACATGTGCAGCTCTTTTGCTGTGTGCCTTCCTCAGTTGGTTGCCTTTGGTTGCCTGTCACAGCTGCCTCAATAGCAAAAAATACTTTCTGGTGGGTATACACAGCAGGCCAAAGCTGAAAGAGGCTTTGTCCATGTACCTTTGAACAGTGTGATCTCTGGAGAGCTCAGTGATCCTTTAAAGGCTCCTGCATGACGTTAGGTCTAACTGGAACTACCGAAACTTGTTTCAGACAGTTAGTGGAGTCTTAGGGGAAAGGGGGGGTAGGCTGAAGGAAGGGAATATCTCTGTTCATGTCCTACAGGGACATTTTTAATGGAATTTATCCCATTCCATGTGGACAAACTCAAGAAAGATACTGCTTTTCCCAGTTCTGGGTTTGAGTGCCGTTGTTTGTTGCTAGCTGTTGTGTGATTTCCTTATCTGTGTGTCTGAGAGCTACAGTGCAGGTCAAATTGAATTGAAGAGCAGTGAATAGTGTTGGAAAGACAGTAAGTGACAGGGTTTTGGCTCTCTGGCATTGAGTTTTATTGTTCCTTTCCCTACTTAGCAGATTTTAATATTTTGTATTTAACCGTGTTTATTTGCTGCGTGATCCACAACCTGATTAGCTTTAGTTACTGAAGGGTACAATGAGATAAAATAAAGAGGTGCTTTTTTTTGGCAATAATTTTATTGGCATGGCAAGTTATTTATTAAAGAAAAATACATAGAAATTGCCATATGTAATAATACTTATCACATAAACATTGTAACTATGTAACTAACAGGATAATCGAGAAGGAACAGTGATTTCAGGGCAGGCCTGAATTATTTTTGTAATTCAGATACTCAGGGATTTAATGGTTACTGATGATCAAATACAATACTATGACTGAAAGTGTGAGATTATTCTTAAAGCGTGAGATAATAGGCGAACTTCCAGATTTAGTAATCTGTTTGTTTTTATGGACACAAACATCTTGGAAGCAAGTGTTGTACCTAAGCACTAAACTTTTTGTAAAACTGCAGAACTAAACTTTTTCTTCCAAAGTGCTATCCTTTCTGTGTTAGAATTGATTATTCTCCTTACAAAGGAATATGATCCGTAAACATCTGACAACAGAGTTAGTCCTGTTGCAGTACCTCTCCATCTGCCAATCACCAGATCACCAACTTTATTTTAGTTCTTGTTTCTCAATTGTCTTTACCCAATGTATTTAAAATATTTTTTTTAACCATAAGCCATGTCTTTTATGTGACAGTGACTTTCTGGGTGGTAATTGCAGGGAAGTTCTTTGTAAATGCTGAAATGTTCTCTCCAAAAATGACAGAATGATTGCATGAATTAAATTAGTGCATTGTGCTGTAAAAGCTGAATCAGCAAGCTTCTTCTCCTACATTTGCCTACCACTGTGTGCAACGGCCTAATAACCTTAGCAGGGACTAAACCTTTTGGGAGACTCCCATTTCCTTTTGTAGCAACCATTACTTCCTTTTTGTAATGAGCCTTATACAATTATCAGTAGCCTAGGTCAGTGGCTGCTTTCAGTTTATGGAGGAGAGGGATGAAGACTTGACTAGACTACTGAGGCTTTCAGTGCTTAGTTCTAGCCCAACCCATGACTCTCCTCTCCATCACACCCTCTGCCTTTCTGTAAACCTTACATCCCAGCTGAGAAGAAAATAAGATTGGATGTATTCTTCTGTGAGTAAAACCTCAGTGCTGGTCTCAGAATTTGGCTAATTTAAATATCTCATTGAGGAACATGTCCTGTATGAGATGCAGGTTTTTCTTCAGGCCTTTTTTTTTTAGTTAAAGGAAACATACTAGATTAGGCAGTGTTTGTATGCAGTGAGTTTCAATGGGAGACGTTGAAGGAGATGGTGATAACATACATGTATCTGAAAAGAAATACTACTTGGATTGAGAGATCATTCATTTGCAGAACACTTCCATTCTGGCAGTAGAGATGACAGTCATGCAAAACAAGATCTTCTAACAAAAGATTTATTGACTGAACACTGTCAGGTCAATAACAAATGAGTGGACAGAAGATGTTTTGGACCTATTCCTTGGAGCAGGCAAATCAGTACAACCACCACTGTTACCATGCCTTTCAAGAAGTGTTCTTGAACTTCAGGAGTATAAGTTAATTGTTGCTGGGTTAGGGACAAGGACAAAATTCAGAAAAAAGGACACAGTTGTAAAGAAAAGCATGTTTGTACATTTAAAGTGTAAACAAGTAGATTTTACTGAAAAACAAACAAACACCACCTTTCCCTCCCAAAATGGGTTATAGTTTATATCAATTTTTTAACTTGCATGTGTCAGATTGGATCATTACGTGTTAGAGGAGTGGTTTTGACTTCAGGTTGTGTATAACGCAGTCTTCTGTAAAAGGTGCTGCATGTAGTGATAGTTTAATATCTAGATGTGTAAAGATGATCAAGCCACGTTTTTTGTTTGTAGTTGTGTTTTCTGCTCACAGTCTTGCACAGTATTTGTTGTCATACATAAACTATGGACTTGATTGTTGGTTGTGAATGTGTGTGCAAGACAGATGCACATGCAGCCTAACATGGAACCCCACAAGGCAATCAGGACATTCACTTTGTTTTTCTTCTTGTGCCTACTAGCCCACAAATAATTCCTTCAAAATCAATAGGACACTTTCTGAATAAACTGGACGAGAGGCAAAAGGCCAAAATCAATATTGCATGGACTTGTCTGCAAAGATTATAGCTTTCCTGATCCCCCAGCTGGCCTGAGAAGTAAAGCAAAAAGGGAATGATATAGTTTTGGTTTATGACAAGTATGTTAGGATTGTTTGTGGAAAGGATTTTCTGTTTTTATTGTGTATAAGTAACCTGAGATTTGTTTGAATCACTGGATTTTAATTTGTAATTTGATTCTGTTGATGTTTAATAGAGTTTTGTTGGGACTATAGTCAGAGGGCATGAGGGTAGAACAAGTGGCATTCAGGCTCCAGGGTTTTATAAAGCATGAGAAGAGAATTGGCTTTTTCCTTAGTACATTAAGCTGAACATTTAAAGCTGGCATCTCAGAAACCTCTTGCCTTTAAATGCAATTGCTAAAAAAAAGCTTTTAAGGTGCAGTAGCTCTGCCAGCGTCAGATTTTCTTTACTGACATGGGTATTTGTAAAGTTCACAAATTCCGTGAAAATCTCACTGTTTTCTTCATGGGACTTGGCAGATGCAGAATATGGCAGAAACTGGATCCTTTGGCATAGCTTGCGTGAGACACTCACGTGAGTTACAAGCACTGCCAGTTTCTCAGTGAGGCTTATAATTTCTATTAACCCTGCAGAGGTGGATGTGTGGCTATTTCCCACAGGCACACTTTCACAACAGACCCCTTGGTGTGGGTACCAGGCAAGGTGCCGGGGAGCATCTTGTGCACTGATGTCACTTTCCTTTTTGTTTGTCGAAAGCATTTTGAGTAACAGAGGTTGCAAGATACGTTTAGAAAGCTAGATCATCCTTAAGTTTTCCAAGCCATTCAACAGGCTGTAGAAAAAAGTGCTAGTTTAACCACATGCTGGCACCAGAAAGGCTTGATTCCCAGAACTGAGGAACAGCTAAACACACAAGTGAAAATGCAGAGTATCCTGGCAGTGAGCTATTTCCTTTTATGGAAAATGTAGAGCAATAGCTCACTCAAATAATGCATAACTGCCCCCCACCCAGATTCCCAAATGCATCCTGTCAGCAAAAGTGGCAGGAGGCTTAAACTTAACCTTTTCTTACTGCATACATCTCTTCCCTACATGTAATTCTTCTGTAATTATTACTTCTGTAATTCCCCTAGCAGACTTCTCAGTTTTGCCAGCTGAACACAGTATTTTTCTTCTCTAACAAGGCCGAATATTTTTGGGTTGAGCAACTAAGCCACCAGCAAGTTAGATCAGGTGCAAAGAGGAATAACACATATTGATGCAAGTTTCCGCCATCTTCATTGTAGACTACGGTGACCATTGTAGACCACTACAGTGTGACTATGGTTGGTGATATCAAAATTACTGGGGCTACATAGCAGCTGTGCTTTTCTAGAGTTCGGTACAATGATGTATTTGAAATTATATTATTTTTATGTTTAATATAATTTCTGTCCTGTAAAGCATTTTGGTTTTGAAGTTCTAGGGAACTATGGACATGCTTCAGCATTTTGCTGAATTCCAGTTCCAAAAGCAGAAACAACAATGTACTTTCTACAAAATGGAGGTATTAAATTTACTTATGTTGTGATTTACTGCAGGAAGGCATTGCAGTAACTAGCAATAGTTTTATTGATTTGCAAAAAAAAAATCTGGATCAGAGATGCTTTTCATTACTGGGTTGTGGGTTTTTTTTGCCATTTCATAAATGCACTATATTTGTGGTGTTTACCTAAGTGGATTTTTTGACTAATATCTGAGCAAATTTGGTTTTCCTAGTAACAGTGCAAAACTATTTTTAGAATTGGTTTAATTTCAATCAGCCTTATGTATTGGCAGACTTATGTATTAGCAGTGGCTCAGTTAGCAGTTTTTCAAGGATGTGAAGCGTAATATTTGTTGGTAATTTAAAAATAAAGATGACCTTCACATCATTGCAAAAAGTGAGAAGGTCTAATAATTGTCCTACAAGAGATCTGTCAAAATCAGTATCATGGACAACAGTCCATTTTATACAGAACAATCACATTCTTAAAATTTTGTAACTTTTCCTATAGTATTGATCGTTTTTAACAGGTTTTATCTCAGTAGCAAGATAGAATGAACACCAAGAGCCATCTGTGTGTATTTTCCTTAGCAATTATCCAGCACTGTGTTCTGATGTCCAAAGCACTTTAAAGAATCTCCTGAAATTTATGGCAATTGAAAGGCATATATTTCCAGTCTTTTATGGGATCTGAAAAACACATTGTCATTGTTCTTCCACTTCACAGATCAAAAGGCTTTTACACAGTAGAAAAGAAAAATCCCTAAATTAAATCAAAGCCTAGCATTTTGAATAAAAATCCTTTCTTATACACAAAACAAAACCTTAGAATGAAAAATATGCCAAAGGGTAAAAAGCCTGCAGTGTAACAAATGAAATCAGATAGAAACAAAAGACTCAAAGAAAATCCAGATTTAATAGAAAGAGTGTTCTGGGAAAAAAAAAACAAACACTGCTATACATTTCTGTGTCTGGGATGTAGGTAAAATAAGGCTTTTACTAAAAGGGATTGATATTTTATAATTGGGTAATTCCTTAAAGCAAGAAGATACTTTTATGATATGCATGTGCATATATTTTCATAACTTCCTGAGGTGACTACAGCAGAGCATATAAAAATATATGAAGAATAATCTCATGCTTTTATTAAGTAAGACTTTGAACTTTTAAAAAGTATATTCTAATAAGAATATACTTTTCAGAGTAGGTGGTGGTGTTTGGCTTTTTTGACACATTTCTGAAATTTCTGTTTGCCCTGTTTGACATTTATTGTCTCGCAGTCCAGGCTGACATACAGGTTGATTCCACTACAATTTTAATACATCTTGTTGAATTTTGAACACACTTGAGTATTTATAACTTTCAGAATCAGTGGGAATTTACTTTTATTTGATTTAAATTCCAATTGGGAGATTATTACGTGTTTCCTATCCTGCAGGAATATGCTAAGGGAAACGAACACCATCAATTTAGATCTGCAATTAATCAAATCATAATAGAAGACAGTTTCCAGAATACTCCCTAAACTTTCCTCTAAGGATGGTGTGGATTTAGATTAGTGACAACATTGGTACTCTTGTCATGATTTTCCTTAGTGAATCAATGAACGTTTTTCTGAACACAGACACACTCAGAAATGAAAATCATTTAGGGTAGCATCTACCTGGCTACGACTTCATGTCAGTTAAGAGTAATAGAGGATTCACAGAGTGTTATCCAAGTTTAGTTTTGTATGGACCAAAGGTACATGATATGACCTACTTGAGTGTTGTCATCATATGTGAAATACCTTCTGTCCTGTCAAGAAGGACATTAATCCAGTTTTCTGACAAAATTTTGGACTGTGGTGTACACTATATCTTTGCAAACCTTCATACTGTAATTAGGGAACTCTTCTTGGGCAGAATAGCTAACACATTCTCAGGTACTCAAATTATGATAACAAGATTGCCAGTGGGATACTCTTTTGGATAAACTAAAGTTTTCTCAAAATTGTTCTATTTTGCTTACACTGGCTCTGCTCTACTATTAGTGGTGATTATTCCTTTATAAAGCATGTCACTTATGGGCGCTCCTATAAATGTTACTCTTGCTTATATCCTTTGTTTCAAAATACTGGAATAGTTTGTAAATAGGGCATGTTACAGTCAGTCTATTTTAGTTTAGATGGTGGTCATTCTTGTTCATTCGATGCTCCTCATAGCTGTCCCTGCTGGGGATTTGAGGGCTCCTTCTGCAAGCGAAAATGCACAAGAGAAAGTGGCCTCTTCACCAGAGAAGCTATGGTTGAAGAAAAAGAAAAGAAATAGCACAGAGCTGGAAACACATATGAGATAAAAAAAGAAGCAAACACTGATTAACTACCATTGTAGGTAGTGGTTTTGACACATCAGCTTTTTGTGGACTTTGCAGCGTGGAGCTGTAAGGTAGGGATGTGGAGGAGGACATTATGGCAGTTTTATGGCTTGGGGTATGGAGCTGTGCCAACTTGTAGAGGTAGCTTGGGGAGAAATAAGGAATATGGTACTCTGAAAATGCAACAAAGGGGTTAATGTCACAGGCAATGTAAATGTGGGTGCTGGTATTTGAATACTGGATGAGAAATGATAGATGAGGGGTAGACCATAGGAGCCATGAAAGTAAGGACAAAGCAATAGATATCTGAGAGTTGAAAAGAGGGAGGGATACAAAGGAAGGTGCATAGATTTAGACCTGTCCTTGATGTGACAACCCAGAAAGGAAGAAAGATCAGTATAAGGTGATGCTGAAGTTATGGGCAGCTTCAGTTTGTTTTACATGCTAGAGCCAGGAAAACCAACTTTCACTTACTAAAGACTGTGGATCCTTGAACCTATCTGAAGAAATGATGTTGGGGTTTTAAGGAGAGAGAGGAATTCTGCTTATTTTCCATCATATGCTTATTTAAAATTTATACCTCACAATATTGTATTCAAAGTGGGGGTGCGTTCACTTTGTTCCTAGAAGCTGTGATAGGGAACTTTGTTTTCAGTTGTTTTTAACAACCACAAAAATGCATAAGCCTGTTGCTGCAGTAAGAATCCCTTCTTGTTTTGGTGATGGTGGTGCATATTTTCAGAGAGCAGTGTGTGTTGCAGAAATATGTGTAAGAGAATAAAGTCTCATTCTGTTGTCTTGGTGCTACATGTTAAGGCAGCTACAAAAAGTGATAGCAAGAAAAGTAAATCTTAGTTCTGCTGTGATTCTTTACTTCCACCTCTCTGTTAATGAAAGAGAAAGACAAAAAGAGAAGAAAGATCTTAAAAAAACATTGCCATAAACTTTGTGTGTCTTGAATAACATGTTATATAAAGGAAACTAGCATCCTTAAAAGATAGTTGCAATTCAGAGTTTCTAAGGAGGTTTTTCTTCTCAATTGTTCTTTGACTTGATTTGATAGCCTTATTTTGCTCTCATTATAAGCCATTCTTTAGAAAAAGTACAGAATTGTGCGTGATCAAGGTGAGCTTGTCAGAAATAAACTTAGACTCATTTGCACTTTTCTTTTTGTTGCTGTTTAATGAAATCAACAGGAAAAAAAAAAAGCAGAAAAAATCCTTACAGCTATGTGACCAGATTTAGTTAAAAACGTCTTTATTCATAATGAGCAATAAAGGATTTAGAAAGATCTTCAGATATGCTTCATATTAGTATAAAAATTCATAAAGTATCAGGGCACCCTCCATCCCAACTTGCAAGTCACCAGCCACTCACAGAGGTCATGTACATAAAAACACATGTAGCCCAGCAAAATAATAATGTGCATGAAAGTTATTATGCTATGAAATACAGAATTTTAAATCTTCACAAGGTCCCCAGATGATAGCAATTTACATCACAAATTTCAATTTCTTCTTGAAGGTCGGTTTTTCACCATTGAATCCTTGAGCTTCTCTGTATTTCTAAAGTCATTGTTCGGCACTTGGTTTCAGCAAGCATTTCTTTATGATGGTAGACCTGTGTTATTTTCATACCATACTTGCTCATTTTAAATGAAGGTTTATGTAGTGCAGCAATATTCACAAAGACAAACCTTTACTTTCACTGAGTAGCCTTTTGAGAGAGAAGTTCTCTGTCCTGTACTTGTAGCATTGTGTGGTGTGACCAGCATGTACTACAGTGGCAAAACAGATATTCTCAAGTAAACAGGATGTATAAAAAGAAAAATGGCAAGGTGTGGCGTTCATACAATGTTTATTAAAAATTAGCTTTGACTCTTTCCCATCAACATAAGGTGACGACAGAAAGGACTCTCTGAGTGTACTGCAGAGATTAATGAGAAGCAGTACAGCTAGCAAGTTCTTCTGTTTAGAACATAGAAACTTGAGGGTGAATGCAACATATATGAAAAGGAGCAGGAGAACAACTTTTATAAGGAAGGCGATCTGTGTAAAACAGGGCAGCATTAGGCCAGATCAATACAAAAATTTAACCTTGGTTTACTGATTGGGTTTTACATTTCTTCAGGAAAACAGACTATGTTTCCAGGAGTTATTTGGATGCATTGTCCTTGTGTTCAAACCATTCTGAACATGGGTCTCTCATGTCCACACTTTCCTTCCCTTTCACATATACCCTATGCTGAGACACATGATTTTCAGCTCCAAATCTGTTCAAAGCCCGGTAGTTGACACTTTTGCATGTGCGTGCATGTAATGTTTGCATATGTGTGTGTGCCTGTGACCTTGGTGCCGTCAGGACAGTCAGAGCAGCTATTCTGATTCAACTCCAGCTGACAGTCTGTAACCTGACGATAGTCATTAACTCAGAGACAATCCCATTCCACAAGATTAGCAGCTGTGCAACTTCCAGCCTGGCTTTCTAAGTGTCTGAATACTAGGAAGCAGCAGAAATAGTCCGATGCAATAGTTGGTAAATTTAGCCTCCAAAACTAATTAAAAATAAACCAAACTTGCCACAGGAAATATTTCTACCCTTTGCCCTCTTCTTTTTCAATAGTAAACTGAGCATCAGTTTCTGACAAATCGCTTTAATTCCTACAGGGAACTTTATTGATTATCAGTCATGGGACATTGAGGTAAAATTCATGATTTATCCATCTCATTCAAAATTATTATTTATTCCCGTTATCCTGCAGACTTCTCCACAGTTCTGCCCATAACTCATGGATAGATGCTAGGCTAGTGACAGACCTTACATAAAGGACTATCGTGCAGTCTTACTGTGTTCTCCTGGTGGAGTGCTTCACCATTGTGCTGTAGTGAAAAATCGCATAGTCAATATTTGCTCCCCACTTGGCCATTGCCAGGAGAATGGTCGTGAGACTGGAAATCCTATTAGCAGTCATGTGATGTTTTTTATTTTAATGATTTCCTGCAAATATAATGACAAGATCACGCCAGGAAACTAACGAATTATTATGTACTGTGCCATACATGCTCTCACAGTAAAATAGTTGAGAAAAGTTCGAGTTCACTGAGACTGCAGGTTCACCTTAGATATCGATAAATCTCCAGAGGAAAAAGTGACACATCCCAGGAAGGCAGACTAGGGATGGGATTGTAAAAAACGCAGGGGGAATACAAGGCCTCTGCTGCTTCACAAGTCAAGCAGTTTCGCCTTGGTGCCTGGCTGTTGGATGCAATGGCAGATGTGTGTTTGTAGATGCTCTCATTTGTCTGGTCTTCAAGCAGCTACATGAATGTTGTTGCACTGCACCAAATATCCCATTTCCAGCTGTTTGTGAAAGAACACAAGCTCACACTTACCAATCAAGGATAAGTCTTCTCTTGCCTGTCATGACTTCATATCTAAAGTGTGTTTAGGCCACATTCATCCTGTGACTGAGGCCACATTCATTCCAGCACTGGAACAGTTGTGGTCTGGCAATGATTATGAATTCTTCTGTTTATCAGACATGTCGGGACAAGGGGTTTGATTTTATTTTTTAATTATTATTTTATTTATTTATTCCATGTGGAATGGCTGAAATCAGAATTGTCTACTTTGTCTGGGAGCAGGAGGAAGACAGTTAACTGAGTCCAAACAAATGTGTTAAGCAAAACAAAAAAGTAGAGGTGTCTACTCAATCATGACAAAACATGTGACTGTGTCAGATATCTCACCACCCATACATATACTTTATATATATATATGTCCCAAAATAGTTAGTTTCCTGACAATAATTTGAAGACTGCATAAGCATAAGGATTAAAAGTACTATTCCATGCAGACATGTTGAAAATAAACATATAGAAGTTCTGAATAAATGTGTTACCATGGGGAAAGGCAACTTGTGAGATGCTGTGTGCTGTAGACGGCAGTGCATTGTAGTATATTTCAGAACAAAATCCACACATCTTCAAAGAGAGAGGCAAAATAAGAAGACAGACAGTTGTTCTGTCAGTTTCACAGTATTGCTGGGTGATTATAATACATAAAATACTTTCTCTTGCTCTGTATTTTATTGTGTGTAAGTGCTCGCAATATCTCCATTATGGGTGAGTGTTCCAGTGACCTCTCCTGGAAAAAAAAAAAATCTTAAGGAGTAGACTCTTTAAAAGAACCTAAATCCTTTTCATTTGTGTAGCCTGAATGAACAGCTCCTATGGCTGAATAATTCCTTCCCTGAGGAGGATTCTTGAATTAGTCTAGGAAAGTGTGGCTGTTCTCTGCCTGGCATTTTTGCCCCAGGAGAAGACTGGGAGAACAATGGTTGTCAGTCTCCAAGAGGAGAGCTCAGGCTTCTAGTTGCTGCAATTGAGGCTTTCTCGTCACACTGCTGTTATCAACAGAATATAAAAATAAAATCAGATCATTTGACCATATGATCAGCACATTCCTGTTGAACTCCAGGTGACCTTAATCTCCTGGCTCGTTACAGAACTCCCACGTTTCTCGCTTAAGAAATGTCTTTCTTAACATTAAGGTTTTTCTTTTGATGCTGAAATAACCTCTGAGTGGTTTGCTTATAGGGTTAATGGGCTGCATTGGGGCAGATAAGAAAAGATGCATTTGAGTGATATGAAGACACATTGGGTAACCAAATTTTAACATCCAGTTGAAGTTTACCGTATCATAGCTAATTTCTGTTGCTTGGTGAGGCACTTGTGTTTTCCTCTTGCCCTATCAGTGTATTGCAAGATTGAATAGGAAACATTTGCAATTATGTTAACAAGTAGGAACTTACAGATTTGAAAAAAGTCAGTCATACATTGAGTGAGCTTTGCAACTTCCTTGTGGGATTCAGTCAATTGTTTATGGATTTAGAATATATTTTATAAACTTTTTTAAGTTAGCAAGAGTTGTAAAACTGTGTAAATCGAAGGTCCCTGCAACCACAACAGTTACTTGACTGTGGAAAGTCACAATGAAGTTTTGACAATGAAGCGACTAGAACTTACATTTACTTTTACATTTACATTTACTTCAGAGCTTCACATTTTGAAATGTTTGCTCTTATGCTTAAGAAATTAATTTGTGCGCATAAATTTTCTGTCTGCCTGCTAAGATCCTTGAGGACCAAGGGGAACCGAGGGTATATAACTATTTCTGTTTTACAACTTTTTTTTTTTGTGTTGTTTGTTTTTACAGTTGATTTACACTGATTCAGTCAGTGCTGTAGCATGAGCTATTATAAAACTGCAGTGTATTTTCCTTTCTACCCCTTCAGCATGCGACAGTGACCACTGGGGACCTCACTGCAGTAGCCGCTGCCAGTGCCAAAATGGGGCCCTGTGCAACCCCATCACGGGAGCCTGCCACTGTGCCTCGGGTTTCAAAGGCTGGCGCTGCGAGGAACGCTGCGATCAAGGGACGTATGGAAATGATTGCCATCAGAAATGCCAGTGCCAAAATGGAGCCACCTGCGACCACGTGACTGGGGAGTGCAGGTGTCCCCCTGGATACACGGGTGCCTTGTAAGCAGTGGGTACACTGGGGCACAGGCTTTTCACAAAAACACACGTTTTGAATAGAGCCAGCACAAGAAATTAAGTTCAGATTAACTTTTAACACTTTTGGTCTGGGTGCTGTGTGACACAGGGCAGCAGTGCTGGTGGCTGGGAAGCAGCCGGGCAAACCATGTTGCAGTGCACATTCAGACATGAAGCTGAGAGAAAGAAAGCCCTCTTGATATGGAATGCTAAGTAAAAGCCACAAAAAGTAGCAGCAGGAGCTTCCCCATGACAACCGTGAAAGTGGTTTGGCGGCAAGTTTGGAAAAATGCATTGAAACATTGAGTTATTTGGCTTTGCCATTCCAGAATAGATTTTGAGCTTTGTCAGTACACCAGCCAGTTTTGAAAGAAATACCTTTAGGAAGAAATAATTCCTGGATTTCCAGGTCTATTTCCATAGATTTGTTGCATGGATGCTATACAATATTCAGTGTGTGTCTCTTTATGTTGCACTCCTTTCTGTTTCCTACTTTCGGCTGGCAAAATTAACAATAGTATTAAAAATAATGAGGTGTCTGGAGACTGGAGTGTGAGCCGAAGTAACAGTTGTCTCTGTTGTACACCACCACCATTCCCAGCTGTGAGGATCTCTGTCCCCCTGGGAAGCATGGGCCGCAATGTGAGGAGAGGTGCCCGTGCCAGAACGGAGGCGTCTGTCACCATGTCACCGGGGAGTGCACCTGCCCGCCAGGATGGATGGTAAATTTTTTAATTTCTGAAATTGGCACCACCCTGTAAAGCTTCTGTACTTGTAGATTTTGGGCAGAGTCAGAAAAGGATGGCAAACCAGGGTAGTAAGTGCAGTTTGCCTATAACCAGGAGTAATGAGAAATGTATTTTAGGATAAGAGACTGGAATAAAGTGCTTGCAAAACCATCTGTTACTCCAGTTCGGCACTGCCTTTTAACCATAATAGATTCTGGGAAGCAAAAGTTGTGAATTGTTCTTTGACAAGGCAACATCCTTTAGATCCTTTAGAATTAATTTCTACATGTAATTTGATATCATAAGGAGGTGACACCATTGCAGGTGAAACCAGCAGTGGGTTTTGAGCTTGTTTTCATATGTCAAGTACGCATGGTAAAAACCCCAAACCTTTAGGTACTGTGTTAAATGTTGGTGATGGAACTGGGACATCAGAACTTTGACATTGTCTTCACACTTTCCACCCTTTAGTCAGTGGGTAGGGAAAGAGGAATTGACCTCAGAGCTGCAGGTAGCCTCCTCTGCTTCCAGGCTGCCAACTCTTGAGCTGGCAAATAATGGAGCTGGCAGGTGATCAAAGGCCAGATAATTTCTTTAAATACATTTTTAGATAATATTTATCAATACTATTTGTTAATAATGTTTTATATTTAGATGTCCGTTTGGGAGGAATCCACATTTAGCAAACTTCTGATTTTCTTACTATAATTGAGATATTTTATTGAGATAACCTATGGAGGAGGTCAGTTTTTCAACAGTTGAAGAACATGGCTATAAATAGTCATCTCTGTGTGTTTGAATAGCACCACTCACCTAGCTACCTAACTTGGATTATGGACTTTTTAACCTTTTATTCCACTTTATGATAGAAGAACAAAATTATTGCTCATTGAATACAAATGTTTGTGTAAATTCTTGACTGCCTTTATCTGTCTAAATACAGCGAACGAAAAATGAGATGGCATATGAAGCAGAGATGGAAATTTTATACTATATGTGTCTTAACTGATTAATTACTGTTTAGGCATTTGGCAAAATTTCCTTTACAAGCAGTTATTTAAGCATAAGTCTATGTTAGTTTTACATTTTTCAATTCTATGAAATACGATTTTGTCAGTATAGCCTTTTTTTGCTTTTCCTGTAAGGAAGGTTCTGAAGTAGCCAGGTATAAATTCTGCAGTATCTTATGTTAGCTGAAATACCTGCATGTCTTTTGTCTGATGAAACGCCTGTAGATATCTTTTTCTTGAAATGTTATCTCGGAAGCCTTGAGATGTGATGCTCACCTCACTACACAGGTGTAATTAATTCCAAGTATGTACACGACAGTGCGGAAATTCCGAACCCATTGAAAGGAAACAGACATCCTACCTAAGCTTTTAAGAAATGCTGCTTTCAATGAAATTACAAACAGCTTTTCCTNGATAAAGTAGTATAATTGGGGCATTACAGCAATTACTGATTTCTACACCATTTCTCCCCGGAGGGCATTTCCAGATGTCTTGATATGTACTACTCCTGATAAATAAATTGGGAAGAGCTTGACATCAATTAGTCTTAAATGTCTAAGTGTTTTCGCTGTTGCTTAGAGATAGTATTTTTCATTAGCTTTGGCTTCCAAAATGGAAATCCTAGAAGATTGTTCCTTCAGTGCTGAAACATACCCTGTGTTTAAAGCTGGAGAAGAGTCTGGCATTTCCATCAGGACTAGATGAGTGAAAGGAGATCTCCTTGATCTTCCTTCATTTCAAGCTTTTCTTTCTTGTCCATTCAAGCTGTGATCACAACTCTAATAAAGATTTTAATTCTTTTTTCTGCATACACAGGGCATGGTCTGTGGTCAGCCTTGTCCTGAGGGTCGTTACGGGAGAAACTGTTCCCAGGAGTGCCAGTGCCACAACGGAGGAACCTGTGACTCAGTTACAGGTCAATGCCATTGCAGCCCGGGTTACACAGGGGAAAGGTACGGAAAACTTATTTTTGCCAGCCTGCTGAACCAGCAAGGGGCCTGCTATGACAGAGAAAGTTAAGAAGCTGTGAGAGAGCAGAATGAAAGTGTCTGTGATACGATTAAAAGAGTCTTATGAAGAGTTTACTGTTGCTTAGCTTATGCTGGTCACAAGTTAAAATCGCCTATGTGGTTACTCTTCTGTGAGGAACTTCTTGGTTTCAGGATTTTCCTGTTGTGGCCCATGCACTGGCAGTTTCTTCTGGGTCTTTACTTTCGTGGCTTGCAGAATGACGCAGGTTGGAGTATGGTGTGGGGGTGAGGAGGGAAGCTCTTGGTTTTGTGCAGATGTTTGGCAGTCATAGTAGCAAGGGAAGCTCATTTGATTCCTCTTCAAAATGAGCAAGTGGGAGAGTTTTCTAACTTGTTTGTTAAAAGTTGTCTTTGATAGACTGGAAAGATAATATAGCAAGATATCATTTTTGAAGGCAGTGGAAAGTGATGAAAGAAGCATTTTCCTGCATGTATTTTAAACAGCACACAACTAATTTGCTGAAGTCATCAGCAGCTTAATCATTGGGGTCAGTCCAGGGGATCTCTGCCAACAATAGTAGGTATTATAACCATATGCACATCCCACGCGAGCATTCACAGGACATGGGGAGAACTGTGCCAGACATAAGGGGGAAAAAAACCCATGAAGAAGAGAAACAATTGGTCAAGAGCCATTTGGATGTCAAAACTAAATTTGTGTCTGTGAAGAAACAGGGCAGAAAGTGGTATATGCATTTAAAGAGACACAGACAAGTCAGCAGGGAAATCAGAGGAATATCTGGATGAGAGTCTACACACTGCACTATGCTGGTGTTTCTAAAAGCAATTACTTTTTTTTTTTGTCTTGGAATTTAAATCTGAATTTATTCTGGAATGCCTTACAGGCTGTGACATTTTGATCACTTCTGCAAGTCTGAGCTCCTTCTTTTCCTGCAGAAGAAGATGTATTTGCAACTTTTTTTTTGTTTTTCACGGTGCTCCAAGGGCAGGAATGGGTCAGAAGCAAGGCTGTAAACTTGGTTCTTATTTCATGTCAGTGGACAGGCAAGGGAGGGAGGTGTTAAAAGAAATGTTTGGGCCTTAGCTAAGCAGCACAACGAACAGATTTTAGAAGTGCTAAACTGTTTTTCACCATTAGTCTGAGATTTTGGGATAGTGGTGATTCCTGCAACTTGGTCATACAGCAAGAGAAAGAGGACTCCTAGAGCATGTAAGAGTTCCTAGATGATCTGAGTCAACACAAAGGAATCCAGTTTAAACTACCTTTGTAATTGTTTTGCTTAGTACCTCTTGATTGATATGTGTCCTTACTACAAAGTGGAAAAGAGTCTTTTGGAAGCTGATGAAGATGCAATTAAAAATTTTTTTTTTTTGCAAGGATAACCTTTGTTGAATTTGGCAGGGATTCCTGATTGCTATTTGTAGAAAATTCATTCTCAGCTTTATTTGTATAACTTTATTTGGAAACATCTAAATAGGGTTATTAGCTTTCGAGGAAGGGGAATTTATTGCTGTGTTCTGTCAGGTCAGACTTACAAATACCTTGAAACTTGTGGATAATGGTATCATATTGAGGTAGATAGTGCAGAAGCATAATCTGAACACATGTGCCCATTTTACCTCAGTCAGAGGGCTCTGCTAAATTCTGTTACATTTTGCAGTACCTTGTATGACAGATCTTAGAAATTCTTCTTTAATGTAACACCAATTGTAGAAAAAAAAAACCACAAACAAAACCAAAGCCAAAAAGCCAATTATGTAAGAAAAAGTGGAAAGAGACCACCAAGGAAATTCTTTTATAGGATTGGGGAAATGAGCAAGTTACAAGCTGATAAAACCATAATATGTGCCACATTATCAATATTCTTGTACAATCTAACTTGGTAAAACTAGCAGGAGCCCAAATTGCCAAAGATGTTATGTGCCTTATATCACCGGTTGAGTTCGCAGCACACCTCAGGACTTCAATATCAGCATGCTCTGTCCCTAAAGCTTTGTGATTTAGCTGTTTTGTCTTTTTGACCATGTCAATGTAATTCAGAGTTTATAGGACGCATATACTGAAAAATATGGGGATTTTCCCTGATACATAAGCTATTGTTGCCATCCTTGGTTCTGAGGCATGAACCTGCGGAGTTGAGAGGTCTGCTCTGATTCATATAATCAGATATTGTAGGTGCGCTTGGTGCTGGAGCCTGTAGTAATGCTGTAGTAGTACTGGCATTCTGAAGTTTAATAATTCTGTTGTAAAACACAGAAAAATTAAAGCTGAAAATATCAGATTCTTATTATATCTTGTAAATACATCATCAAATGAAATTGCTATCCAGCAACTCATTAGTAAATGACTCATAAGTTTTAGAAGCAGGGTATTGAAACTTGTCTTTTAGTAGTCAGCCTGGATAGCTAAATGTACAGTCTGATCTTTAGGTTAAATAATGTTTTTCAGATGTAAAACATTAAGGAAATGTGACTTAGCTGAAATAGCTACCTTCTGAAAGCTCTGTGAATAAAAGAGGAACAGTTTGGTGAAGAATTATCTGTATTAGGCTATGTTTTCCTAAAGGAGCAACAAAAATCATTGTTACTCTCCAGTATCCCTTAAACTCAAGTCTTTACCAATTTTCACTTTTAACTATTATAGAGAAGTCAGATGAAAAGAAGAGGATTTGGGTTCCTGAAGATATTTCCATGTCGCCTTATGAATTTTTGAAGTACAAAATGAATAAAAAAAATAATGTTTAGAATGAAATTCTGAAAAGAAATGTACTGTGGAAACATCACATGTTTCGAAACACAATTAGAAGATACTCTCATCAGATGCTGAGCATTATTGCCAGGGAGCTTCCTGGACTGAACATCTGCAGGCCCACAGGTGCCTTACTGGCTATTCACACTATTGCTAAGTGGAGCATCTACATCACTTAAAAAAGCTACAGATGGACAGTTTTTGAAACAAAATACTTGAAAATTTATTCCTTGATCTTTCAGGTCTGATTTAAGAGGGTTTGTTTTTGTTCTGGTTCCTGAATGTGAAGTGCAATGGTCTGTGTCTACACGTTGTCTCTGTGATTGGAGAGAAGGACCTTTATCAAAGGAATTTGCAGGACCAGAGTTGTTAAGCCTGACTAGCTGAGCACCAAAAGAAACCAGAGAGAGAGAGGCACTTTTAAATATGAAGTTATGTCAATTTCTGCTCTACTTAAGAGGTGGTTTAGAGCAGTATAAGAGATACCTCACAAACCATTATTTCCCTTAAATCACCAAGATCTGTAGTTTATGGGAAAGAAAACTAATTTTTCTTTGTTTCTCTCACAGATGCCAAGATGAGTGTCCAGTGGGGACTTACGGAGTGCAGTGTGCTGAGACTTGCAAGTGTATGAACGGTGGGAAATGTTACCATATTAGTGGTGCCTGTCTCTGTGAACCAGGGTACACTGGAGAGCACTGTGAAACAAGGCTTTGCCCTGAGGGAATTTATGGTCTCAAGTGTGATAAAAAGTGTCCCTGCCACATGCCCAATACCTGGAGGTAGGCTTTACACCCTTTAGCCTGTTTTCTTTTTACTATATAGAATGTAGAAATCCAAATATAATCTGAAAATAAATGTTTCCTGATTTTTCTAGTACTTTCCTGCAAACTGAAGCAGCTAAAGACTTGTAAGAGTATTTGATATTCTCTAACTATGTCAAGAAAAAAAATGTCAGCCCCAAAATCCTTCTGAATGTTAGTGTTTGCAGCTATATTTGATCTCAATATTCACTGTAGTGTTTGGCTCTGACCCATGAAATAAATGTTAAGACAAAGTATAACCTTTATCTACACTTACCATATGAATAAATCATTGTATTGTTCACTGTATAAAGTCAGTATACCTCATATATCTCTCACATATTTCTGTGTGCTGTAGATGAGAAATAACAGAAATGAAATCAATAGCTGTGTAGTCTTACGAGTTGGGCATGAGAGGAAAATCCATTTCTGTCTCTCTGTTTATATATATAATAATTGGTGCAGGTNNTAAATCTATGTTTCAAATACACGTTTTGTCATTGAAATTATTTTTCTAGAAAGCAAGTAAAATCTGATCCCTGGAAATTGCATGAAAATATTTTTCCAGTTGGCTTACCTTTTACCATCTGTCCTTATTCAGGCAGTAATGAGACCTGTTTTTTGAGTTTTGTCTGTCTTTGCGGATCTCACACTGTTTCAGCATACTGTTATGAATATTTGGAGACAAACTCTCAGCTGTGAGGGAGGAATGTCAGATGCCGGTTGAGGCGAGCCAACATATTTATAGAACTATTTTGGACTGCTTTCTCTTGTTACAAAACACAGTTCCTCTCATGAAAGACTATGGTCATTGTGCGTTCACTTTCCTGTCACTTACACATTTGCTTACTCTTAATCACATTACTAATCACAGTACCTTAGATAGGGTTTCTGAGCATAATCTAAAATTTTACTGTTGAAAATAGCTGTGAAAGAAATTTGCAGAAATTGTTGACTGTCACATAGAACACTGCTGCGTGTGATATATAAGATGCAGTTTTCCTCGTAGATAAAACAAAAGCCTGCAGTCAGAATTTAGCAGTGATATTAAAGCACGCAAGCACATACACGGAAATTCCTATTCTCTTAGGCCTCTGTGAAAAATTACTTTTTAGGTTTTCTGAATTGTTCAACATACCTTTAATTGACAAACCACGTGACAAGAAGCTGAATTCTTTTTCCTTTCCATTCATATGCTTTTGTAGTTGTGTGCTTGCACTTCTGTTTATCCCATTTACTTGAAATCTATTTTGGAAAAAATACGGAGTCTTTGACATAAAATGAAGCAGCTCATTCTTTGCACAGTGCATTCAAGTATAAATGGCACCACAACACAGACCTCTCTTGTTCTCAAATTATGCTAGTAGACCAGATACTACTGCATTATGAGTTAAGGTTCGCCACTTTCATGAAAACTTTTCTGCAGACTCTTGTAGTAGCCGTGTTTGACTGGAACGCACTGCACTGTATACTATTTCTGATATTACAGGGATTACTTCTGATTCATGTTCAACACAGTTGTTCCTTCATATATACATCTGGAAGACAGCTCGTGGTCAAATCAGATCACAAATGTTCACATGTAAACAGCAGCATATGGCTGGACTTTTTTTTTTAACTTTTTTCCCATCAGTGTGACAAACCAAAAGGCACTTCACAACCCTGTAGGTGGAGGAGCAGCATGTTTGCAGGGCAAAATGATCTGTGAGGGAAACAAAGATTTTCATGACTTCACAAGTGTGTTTTTCATATATAGGGCCAGGAAGTGATTAACACCACCAAATAAAAGGAATGTGAGTAATGGTATAGAAGACAAAGCTCTCTGCTGATACTTTATGCTTTTGAGAAGCCAGTTATATTTGGCTGTCTTTTCTCACTAAATATCAGTCAACAGGGAGACAACTTTCTAAGCACATCAGGGAATATCCTCATCCTTTACTTGCCTGCCATGAGTATTATTTGGGCTGGCTACAGCCAAAGGATCTTCTTCAAAGCACTAACCCATTTAGCAGCAATGTAACAACCAATAACTCTAGGACACGAAAAAAGGAGTGTAATTCCTTGTTCAAACACACTTTGTGTGTCTGTATTCTGTATATTTTGTGTCTGTTTTCTGGTAGAGCTTCTAGGGGCCTTGATATCATGAAAGCTTTTTTCATCTGGGTATGATTTTCTTCAAATAGTTAAAGATACAAAAACATTATGGTACACCATACTTCAAAAATGTACACATATTTCTATTACTGTTTATGATTGAAGAAATTACATCAAAACAACTTTGGCAATAATTTATAATTTGCATTTTGGGAAGGCTAACGTACAGGGATTTTGCTGCTGCTGTTGGTTGATGGCAGCTTCTGGGGTTGAAAGGTATTCCTGTTCTTAGTTGTATCAGCGGCCTTTATTAAACTTTGTAAAGGGCTAGATATAGATATATATGAGAAAATTTATTCTTTTTGGGGGGTCCAGAGGACAACAGCAGCTAACAACCCTCTTGTGCCAAGAGTTTTTTCACAAATGGTTCTTCTCTATTGCATCTTTTGATGTGTATGAAAGGATTTGAATGAAAGTACAAATCAGACACAGACCTCTGTTCTCTGTGACTAGGTGACAGTATCAATTTTTCCTTTTTTAGTCAACGGTCAAGAAAAAAATAAGAATGAGCACTATCTGGCTGAGGCTAATAGGACAGAAAGCACACTTCCTCAAGGTGGTACAACAGCAGGCCCCGTGTGACCCTGCCAATTTCGTCCACAGTTGGGGGTGCTTACAGAGACTTGTCATTCTGACGATCCAGTTTGCAGGAGTGGGAGAAAAAAGACCTTGATCTTCTTTTGTCAACATTGTTGCTTCATTTTATATAGGAATGTTCTAATCTAAAGCACTTTTGGGCTGGGTTTTGTCCTAGTCAATTCACTCAGGTGAATCCCGATGATCATTCATAAAACATAAAAGGGGCAGACTGTAGCTGTGTATTTATCACCAAATGATATGGGGTTAGGGGGACCTTTGGAGTCATCTAGTCCAACCACCCTGCCAAAGCAGG
>VZRU01004590.1:1582-186566 GCA_013398155.1 Pedionomus torquatus
AAAAAAAAAAAAAAGATTGTTAGTACCAACTATTAAAGAGTGTGCTAGGGTCAGTAGCAAGCTTAGTAAGTTACAAAGTTGTAATTCACAGATATTTGTCTTTTCCTGGAATGTTTCAAGAAATAAAAGTGCTTTTCAGATTTGGAGGAGCTTTGGCTTTAGAGTAACTGGACACTTATAAGGCAGAAAATATATAATGGTTTTTGAAGTGTAAAGCTAGCAAATTCGTATTGAAACAGGTATCTCTTTAGAGACCTCTTAATTTCATTCTTGCTATACAGATAATTTTATTATTACAGACTGACAGCCTATCTAAGATTAGGTTTGTTTCTTGAGTCTGATCCTGAAAATACTGTGAGCAAGCCCAGATGAAAATGGAGCAACGCTGCACTTGAAGGTTACAAAAATCAGACCTCTTATCTTGAAATTTGTGACAAAGTAGAAGGATAGCTGAAACACCTAGTGAATGAAGTTACTTGAGCATTTTCAAGGTTAACAAAATAACATTGGCTGTCACAGTGGGGAAGTTATTCCTCAAAAAAATTTCTCTAATATTTGAGATTCATCTCCTCAGGGATTTTTTTTTTTGTTATTGTTCTTGTAATTTTTATTTATATCTTATTAAGCTAAAGAGATTTTCACTCTTCCTCTTGTAGGACTATTAGTCTGCTGGTTTGTCTACTTACTCACTGAACAGAAGATCCCTCAAATATCTCTGACTTCAGAGTGACTTGTGAAGTGGATTTATCTAATGCTCTTTTGGGATATTGACCTCAAAGATACAATTGAGCATCATGATCTATGTAGTAGTGAAATGAAATCTAGCATTAGTGGAGAGATTTCAAGTTTGTTTATTGTCATTATTCTTCATCTTGCAAAGTGGTCTAGACAACACAGCCAGAACAGGGTTTTGTTGTATGTGGCTTTGAGCAAACATTTAATCTATAACCCACTGGACTTCGTAAAAGATGATGGGAGGGAGTTTTCAGAGAACTGTTATTTTCATCACTTATAGCATAATAAATCTTCTGTGTTGGCATTATACAGGTATTGATAAATATTTTTATAGAAGCAAAATTGTCTGTTTTACTTCTGTAGTGGGCTAATAGTTACGTTTAAGGTTAAAGGAGTCATAACCTTTTGTTCTTACAGTTCTTTATCTATTGGATTTTATATCTGGGAGGCTTAAGAGAGTACTACTTTTCCACCTTTTTAGGTCTTCTCATTCTATCCTTTTAAATTGTAAACAAGTTTAACGTCCATTTGATATAACAGTTCCATAGAGACATCCTTTAATTTCAAATAGTTTACAAGTATGACATTTGAAACCCTTAATGTCATGTGCAGCCAAAGGGGAAAGATGCTTTGAGAGGAGGTAAAATGATTGATTTATTTTTTTTTCTTCTTCTTTTCCAGAGGATTAAACTACAGTTTTATAGCTAGTACTAAAATAAAAGTCAGACGTAAACCTTACAGTCAATGCCTGGATCAGTTAACCAATGAATGGAGCTTGTTTAAGCTCATAAGTTCTTTTCTGGATTCAAAATGCTATCACAATGAAAATAAAGCTGAGTTAAAGCTTTGTAGAAACAGACCTCAGAAACAAAATTTCTTTTTATTCAGTTTGTAACTCCATTGTATAAAGTATTTGCTAGTGTAGATTTTTATTTCCTGCTTTTAGCTTGTATTCCTTCCAGGTTTCGATTGGAATGGATGAGAAAGTCCTGTGGTTTCAGTTCTTTCTTCTGCTACAAATTAGGTATTATCACTCCTGTTTTACAAATTGTTAGCCAATACTTCTTTATCTCAAAAGAGTTTGTGAAGCCTAGTATATCACAGATCTGAAATGCTAAAGTAATGCTTGTACGGTAGGCAGCTCTGAGATATTTTGCTCCTGTTTGAATATAAGAGCACTGTTTACCCGTTGGACATGGTCAGCATTAAACTGCATGTGCAGCTTTGTATACAAGTTGTTCTTTTAGCCAGAGAGACGTTGTGTTCATATGGCTGCTTATTTTCTTCTGTGTCTGCAAAGGTACCTGAGTTCCAACTGCCTACTTGATCTTTCTTTTGATAAGTGCTTTGAGTATATTGGGAGGGGAAAAATTATAAGGCATTAATCTAGAGGAGATTATCCAAAAGTGTGGAAGAATATAGGTGGTACTTTAAATGACTTTTAACCCAAGTTTGACATTTGACTTGGTTTAAAGTTGATAATATCATTTTGAGATCTCTGACTTACAATCAACCTCATTAATTCTCGTGACTTCTCTTGTTTCTTTTTATTGACGCATAAGATGTATTATATTTTAGAAAATGAATTCCAGTTCTTTGTCACAATTCCCTGTTACAAAAATGAAGTAAGGTTAAACTACACACATACTTATAATATGACAATAGTTCTGCTCTTTCACAGGGGGAAGCATGCAGGAATTATCAAGTTAGACCCTAGAATTTGCATCAATTGTTGTGATGTCAAAGCTGCCATATTAATATTCTTAGTTTTCCATTTCAGTGGTTAAGTATAATGCAGATCAATCTAATGAGGTTTTAGGTACACTAAGTACTTCTTTTACAGCTGTAGGGTCTCGAGTTAAAAATCTGCTTTTTAAAACATATAGTCATAACTGATAAAAACTCGTATCTTTAAATAAAAGAACAATTTAATCAGGAAGGAAATTAAGTACATAAGTTTTCTCTGTTTTTCTTAAAACTGAGTATGCTATTTTTGTGTTGATAAATAATGTTTAAATCTTTATAAATTTATAGTTTGTTTTGACTGAGTTTTTAGATGGCCTGTGGTGTGCCTAAGAATGAAAACTTGTTACAAAAAAGAACTGTATTTAACAGTCATCAGGGTAGATGATGCTCGTTGTTCTAATATCTAAGTGCGTGAATATATTTTCCCTCCTAAATACTGAGGTGGGAAAATAAAAAATCCTCCTAAAAATGAACGCAGTGCTTATATTCTTAGATTCAGAGCTGAAAAACCAAAGCTTTATCAAATTTATGCTAGGAGTGTGAAAATTTTTTATCTAATCCAAGGCTTTATTCAGTATACGGTGTTTTACTAATATTACATGCATTAAAGTATATTAAAAAAATATTGAAAAATATTGTGATCTTTTATCCTTACATATCTTGGTGAAATGCTACAGATGGACTTAAAGTTCAGTATGGGTGGCTCTTGTATTTCCTTTTTCCTAACTCTTCTCCACTTTACTAGTTCCTAGGCTGGTGTAAGCCTGCATTGCTTACCTATATATGCAACATAGATAAATGTGGATGCTTTTGTGGTTGACACCAGCCAGGAGCCACAGGAAAATGTGTATGAAGAGATGGTGGGGTTAGCTAAATCTGAAGAGGAATCAGCAACAGAGAATCCAGCCATGTCTCCTAAATATAAACTTTTAACAGTTTGAATAAACTGGCCCATGTTTCTAAGTTACTAGCTTTTAAGAAATTTAACCACTCTCTTTCTTTATGGTCCCTTTGGAGGTGCTTTTGAATAGAAGAAATTGTAGGTTTTAGGCAATACATGAGTATTGCTAATATTCTTTTTTGTTACTTTTTTTCCTGCTTTCTTTTGAGCTTTAACAGGGCTCTACTATAGAAGATAATTATTTTGCTGCTACACATTTCTATTAGGGAATAAGATAATCTTGTTTTCTTTTCATCTATTTAACAGTTTTTAAAGACTCTTTTTTTAAACTTCATTTCAGTAAGAGGTAACCAGAAGTTATTTTGGCTCCTTATGGCATGTGTGTTTGAAAACTCATACAGTGTGATTTCTAACAACATTCTAATTTCCATTGCATTGTTGAAATGAACTAGCCTAGGAATCTTGGACTGTCTTCAACAAATTGACTTACGGGTGAAGATTCAGTTGAAGAAAACCTAGAAGCATGTGGAAGCAGAAAAGATTTGTGCATTTGATTTTCTGTTTCTAGATGTTTCTGACTTCTGGTTGGCGAGCGTGTTTGAGAGGTGCTCATGGCTCCTGTCATGCCAGATCTAGGTTGCTTATAGAACTATCAAGTTCTGACTTGTTTGCTGGGGTGCTTTAGTGTGCCTGGGAGTCAAATCTTAGGTTGCAAGCCTAGGGCAGCAGGAAAAAAAAAGCAGAACAGATTCATTTGTTATGTGACAATGTATATCTGTTGGTTTTTTTAAATTCATATATAGCAGAGGCACATTTGCCTGTGTAATGTGCTTGTTTTGGACAATGTAAAGTGAAGTACTCTTATATGTTTGTGGGAGGTGTGTGTTTTATATATAAAAATCTTATTTACGTATATATTTATGTAGATAAAAGGTAGCATGTCAAACATCAATTCCGCTTGATTATAGTGGTATGTAAGTACATGACCATTAGTTAAATTTCTGATGGACCACAGTCTAAGTCAGTGCCCCAAACGGATGGTGCTGTTATTTTTTGTACCTTGCTTATTTGCTGTTTGCTCAGATTTCATTTGTCGTGTATTGTTGAAATCTTCATTTAAGTGTGATTGTATTTTTTTCCTCTTTAAAGGTTTTAGTGCTTATCTTGAGTAGAAGAAGTTGCACTAGAAATATTTTGCAGACATAAAAAAAAGAGAGGGGTAGCTTGTGACTTTAAGCAGTACTGGCCAAATAGGTCATGGCAAATGTAGATCTTGGATTTTTCAGACTAGCAGGAGTATTCTTTGTCTTTCTATGACTCATGTGATTTCTGGCTTGTCCAGTGAAGGCAAGAAGTGTGGCTTCATGTTTGCTTGATACTCAGCCCCTGTGTAGAAACTTGATCTTTGGTGTGGATTTCAGCAACTTTAAAGCACAACAAAAAAAAAAAAAAGGCAAAACGACGACAACAACAACAACAAAAAACCAACCAAACAAACAAAAAAAACCCCAAACAACAACAACAAAAAAACCCAAAACCCACATAAAACCCTTTGGAAACTTACCCAATGGCAAATTAGTCTTTTATGAAGCCATCTTATGGCCATAAAAGTGGCAGTATGACCCTCACATATCATGAAGAAACTTCTTCACATTTACTCAAGTGGTGTATCAACATTCAACCTCAACACAGCAAGCAAAGTATTCCTTTAAAATTTTTTGGGTATAGCCTCTGAAGAAGAGAAAGTCTGGAGACTGCTGTGAAGTTGGAGTAAGGCTTCCTATTGTATATGCCGCTTCCAGCCATTGTACGCATTTGACCCTCAAATGACAAAATAAATGAAAGCTGCTCTTCAAAGTAATGCAATCAGTTCAAAAATATTGTGCTAATAAAGTTATAAATTCTAATTGAAAGATTTATGGCAATCCATTTAGTTGTTACTAGGTTATTTGTGACAGACAGATGCGGAGTAACCTGATTAGAGTCAGCATTGTGATGACTTGTAACTGCAGAGGAGAATAAAGCTTTAAACCACTGTCCTAGTCCACTCTGAGATGCATTTGGAAGCTGACTTGAAAGAAAATATATAACTGTTAAATGTAGGTTTGCACCTGCCTCAGGTAGGTTGGCCCAATAAAAGTGCTAAAATGACTGGCATTAAAACCTAAATTTTAATTTGCAAATCAGTTTCACAGATGAATTTGGAGACGTTCTGTTGAAACACTCCTTTCAAAATAGAATTAATTTTTCCATTCATTCTATATGTAATATCTCACATTAGGAAATATAATCTTAATTCAATTAATAACAGAAATGTTATTGAGGACTTCTTTCCTTTGGATTTGATGAAAAACTTTATGAAAATATGCTACATATATGGACATATCCTTGGAAAAATGTAATAGTGTTTTTATTCCCATATAACTGTATAATTTTAATTGGAAGAGATTAGCTTTATTCAAACTAATCAATAGTTTTGTGGATGCTAAAAGGAGAAGAAAGCTAGCTAGCTGTTTAATACCTAAAAAAGGATATAATTTTCGTATTTTTTTTAAGTAATACGTTCTTGTAGTGACACCCTGCACATCATTCTACAAGTAAGAATTAATTCAGTTTTGTATTTGATTTCTTTTACTTATTTACGATTAGATGGATTATTTGGTAGAAGGATACAGTTTTGTATATCCAGGAATAAAATGCACAAAGTTTTTTAATAATGATGTGATAATGTGTATTGCAAACCAGTTCCTAGTCATAACTTCAGTGCACTTTGAATGCTTTGGCACAATAGAGCAATAAAATGATCCAAGCTCAGGCTTATTGGCAAGTGCCGGTCTTAGCCTTTCTGATTAACACGGGTCTTTTCCTGTAACATGTCAACTTACGTATATCCAAAGTTATAATCAAACTAGATGTAGTAGTAACAGCTGTCAAAGGGGACTATTTTGACAGAAGTGCTTTTGTATTGAGAGTTAAATGATTCTTATGCCTATAACCTTATAGAATAGCATGCTTTACTTGCTGGCATTCATTTAATAAGGTCATTCTTTAATACTATAGGAGGAAATACTTATTTACGAGAACATGTGAAAACAGAGGGTGAACTGTAAATCTGATCAATGAATGGATTATTCCGTGTTTATTTAGAGCAGGGAGATTTCTTTGGCAAATTGCTCTACTGACTAGTATTGATTAGTAAGTCTATTAAAATAGTGGGAAATACCAAACAGGAAGAATTGTAAATGTGTGTCTGTATAGATGTATCTCTGTAAATATGTCTGTGTTTGTATGTGATACATGTGTGTCATATTTCAGATTATTAGTGTAATTTTAAAATTGTTTACTCTTTTTCCCATAAGACTACTTTCTGTTGTCTATCAGCCAAGTTATCATCACTTCGTTTGAAGAGGTTATGTTTGACTCTGCCTTTGGGAAGATAACTTCTGCATGCAATGATGGGGAAAGCAAAGGGAAGAAACGGGTTAGAAACTTTGCCCCTTCCTAAACATCGGCTTTTTATGTATGAAGGTCCTCAGAATACCTCCTACCAATGTCCTTTCTAAACTCTTGAATGATTTTTGGAACAGGTTACAGTATCTAAATATTTAGGACCAGAGACCCAGATAGCAGAAACTTCCTTTTCACATTGCTGTCAAAGTTGACTCAAGAAATCGCTGTTTAGAGGTGAATTACCAGATCCTGAGATCCTAAGCAGTCAGGTACCCTGAGGATTTTATCAGTGTTAGGTTCAAGCTTAGGTGAGCAAGATATTTCCGGCAATTGTAACTTTTCTATCTTCTTTCTAATGGTGTTCATTTGAAGCTCAGGAACCTCTGGAATAGTTGAATAATTCCCAAAGTGATGGATTAGCATGAAGAGAGCAATTGAGGTGGTCAAAGGTGCATGATAAATGTAATTTATCACAGGGATATTACTGCTGTGTCTCTGGGGTTGCTAGAGGACTAGCATAAGCATGTTTTGGAATCTGGTGCAACTTCTATTTTTAATCTGTGAGTCCTTATTTTTCAATATTTCTTTAATCATAAGTGGCAAAACCATTGTGATTAAAGCTATTGGTACAGCTTTATGTAAAATATTAGAACTGATTTTCCACTACCTAGGAATACAAATGTTAGTCACAAACTACTGTGGTATGGGAACAAAAGAAGACACAGAGCTTGTCATCTGTTTTCAGTTAACTTTTGTTCAGCTGGAATATGGTCCTTGCACAAAACTTAAAACTCTACATAGACTGTATTAAGAACTGTAATAATAAAACTTGATATTTTCCAAGGCTTTTCCACTTCAGAATTTGGAGTGAGGCACAGATTTGTGATAATATGGAATAAGTGCATAGACTCTTTAAATATTTTTGGTCTTAACATATTAAGAAGGCTGATGAAACAGTTTTAGATGAGTGAACAAGATTATTAGCTAATGTGCATGCACCCTTTATCATTTACTTCACTTAAATTTTGCCTGTATGCATGAATCTCGGATGTCCTAGCCTGTTGTTGCTTTTAAAAGACAGGGTGCCACTTCACCATGTCTGTATTAGTCAAGGTGATCCTGGAAGGTGCTGGTATGCAACTTCCATGAATTCCAGTGATTCCCACTTTTGAAGGTCAAACCAAGCATCTTTTCTATGCATCTTATTCCCCAGTTTAAACACACAAAAATCCCTGTCATGGTTTCAGCCAGATTTACCAAAACCTGATTGACAGATGCTCCCCCCTCCCCACTTTGGGAAAAAGAGAGGAGAGGAAGAAGTTAAAGAGATTCAAGAGTTTAGAAAAAACTAAACTACTTTAATGAAAATATAAATAATAATAATAAATAACAAAAAGGAAATTTAGGAAAAAGGAAAAAGGGAGTGTATACAGTATATACAAAACCGAATCAAGCTCCCAGGATGACGACCACATCACCAGCAGGCTTCAGGAAAAGTCCCAGATTGGACTTGGTGATCGACAGGGGCTGGATTCCAGATCTGGAGTCAGGAATGCTCAGATCAGGATCAAAGGCAGATGAACAGGCAGGATCCTCCTTGGATGTCGGCCATCAGAGAAGGAGAGTTAACCTCTTGATCCCTCAGCTTTTTTTCAGAGTTCAGTTAGTTAGAAGAGACCTAGCTAAGAAAGTAAAATTGTAAAACAGAAAATTGGTTCGTTTTACCTCAAACTAGGACAATTCCATTCTCAGATTCCCTATTAATGTTAGTTAAATCTGATTCTGAATCTAGTACTTAAAAGCCAGCAATATACTCTAAATGCAGGATAACGATTTTAACTGGAAAGAGAAACTTTGTTTTAGCAGTTCTTATTTTACATGTGTATTCCATATCTGTCTTTATTTCCTTGCTTCCTAATCTCTGAAGTAGTGTAAAGACTTAGATTTCATTCCTGACATTGATGATTCTAAAATCTGGAAAACATTTCTTAATGGAGAAAGATTTGTTGTGAACTGGATGATTTTGGGGTCAATTTTAATTTTCAATTGCAGTGCGTCACAATCTAAGTCATTCCCTGTCAATCTGAAAAGTGGCTGAGTTATTACTGGACTGAAGATTGTTGTTCTGGAAAGTCTCAAAGAGTGCCTCAGGCACGTGCTATTCCTGTGATCTTTCAATCATGACTCAGAAATGCTGCGATGGACATACCATGTTTGTTCACATCCCTGTCTGTCAACGTTTTGCGAACCTTTTTGGTACCCTTTTTCCTACTGCTTATCCTGATCAAAGCATGACCTGCTTACTAAGATTCTCATAACATAATCATGTAATAGCAACTCTGAGCCAGAAGACAAAAGGAAAAATAGTTTAAGAGCTTGTTGCTAATTTCTCTCCCAGTGTAATCAAATCAGTACAGCTCTCCAGCCAGAGCTTATAACCTTTAATAAGTCACTCTATTCGATTAAGAGAAATTGATTTTCTTCTACTGTGGATCATAGTGATTATAACAAATACGGTATCTGCTGCTCACTTCCCTATCTTTCCTGCTAGTGTCCATTTGTTTGCAGGGTCGGCAGGTAAGCAAGCCAGAGAGATGACGTGGTGTCATCAGCTGCAGTTGGTGTCAGCACTCTGACAGCTGTGGAATTGAGTGGTTCCATAGTTCAGAGCAGAAGCCAGTTGTGAGAGTCTCGCACAGCAATTACGTACTTCTGACAACTCTACTGACAACCTTAAATGCAGGAAATGATGGAACAGTAATTTGTAATTGGAACTAGGAGAGCAACTTGCAATCAGTGGTGGTGTAGTGGCAGCATACGGGCCATAGTTTAGAGGTTAGCCAACATTAAAGCAGGTAGGAGAAGGGGGAAGGAGAGCTGTCAAGCTGCCACGTTTCAAAAGTAAAGCAGTGTTGACCTTCTCTTGAATCCATGTTACCAGTGCATTTCTTGACAAGGTTACCTATTTGTTTGCTTTCCCTAGGCTTATTGGGAGTAGAAAATTTGATTGACTTGAGTTCACTTAATTTTGGGGGAGGCGGGGCAGGAGTAGGGTGGAGTTTTTAGGTAAATGTCAGTTCTGTTCAAGATAGTTTTGGGAATGCTCACATAAAGGCACATAAATATTTGTTTATACATGATTAACTCTTTGGACAGCCAAACAGCAAAACAAGACATATCTAACTGGGAATTTTTCTTTCCACATCATGGTAATAGCCACCTATGCCCAGTTAGCTTTTCTTCTGAATGCCCTCAAGTTACAGACAACATAGCAGGTGCTTTGGGAGAGCTTTGGGAAGAAGTGAGCCAATCATATGGTTTAGCTCTTTCCTGTTTATCTGTTAAAGCTGAGGTAAAAATTTGTAAAACCATAGTAAAAAGTGTTTTTCCAGAAGTATTCCCTAACCTATATCTGGACAACTCCTTAAGAAGCTTTACTTTCAAAACTTTTAATGACCTTCTTGCTGAGCAAGGGAAACAAAATGATGATTTCATTATTGGACTATACAATCTGAATAAATTAAGTCAAAGTTTTCAAAATCAGTATGTTCATGTAGTTTGACATCCTGCATAACCCAAGTTACAACTTCTGTAGCAGTGTCAATAATTTTGGCTAGAAAGAAAAATTGTTTTAGTTCCTGAATTTGTTCCATGTTTTCCTGAATAATACTGAATCCTGGTATAGAGTTAAAAAGATTTTAGCTGTAGGGAATCACATTTCCTCTAAGCTGTTTAATATTGAGATGACTCAAAGGTAGAACTACTACTTCATTTTCAGTTGTTCTGTTCCAGTTAGGCTTCAGTTCTCGTTTCTCTTTAAATTTGTACAAACTGAATATTCTGTGGAGGAAAAAGTTTTGATGCCTACACCATGTGGTATTTCTGAGACATCATATGTCTTTTAAATACTGCAGCTGCTTCATGCAGTTGATATTCACTTTCCCTGTGTAGCCGTGTGGAATGGTGGTAAAACAGGATTCAAGTCACCAGGTGCTATCTCATACTGTATAGTACAGCTTTCAAGTGCTGGTTAGATGGCAGTCCTGATGGGTTTGGAGTGCCTGGAATCTGCAGCCTTTGGATCCAGAAACAGTTTTGAGGGAAGATAGATTAAAAGTTTTCAACGTATTTTGAGAAATTTGCTTCATTAACACCGTAAAAAAAAAATTAAAAAAAAAATTAAAAATCCATTTCAGTAACTTATTCCCTTCACTAGCTTTTTTTTTTGCATGACTTCCAGCCATGAAATGCTGAAATCCTCTAGTGGGAATGTCACCCTAAGGAAAGAGCCTTGAAAAATTGCAACTTGCATAAATATTTAGTACCTATGCCTTTTCTTAGATCTAGCAACTCAAATTGTTAAGTTTCACATTCTAAATTGTGATTTTTTCAAACTTCAAATTATGCTTATGTCCCTTTTGTGAAAATTGTTGAGAGATTTTGTGTACTTTAAAAGTGTGGTCAGTAATATTGGGCAAAATATCACAGGAATAGCTTAATCATTGGCAGTTACACCACACTGGGTAAACAACTTTGCTGTTATTCTTTTACACCCAGAGATCATTTTAGTAATTTGTGGCTGTGTTGTTAGATCAGGAGGTTGTGTTCCCTTGGTTATTTCCCTTTTCCTCTAGGATGTAATCTTCCAATCTGTCCTTGTGGGGCTTTTTGTTTGTTTTGAAATGTGATCTTTACAACAAATCTTGAACTGTGCCCAGTTTACCAAGCAATGCTTATTTGTATAGATTGCTTACCACTTCATTATCCAGTAATGTGTGTTGTCTGAAAATTGGATTAGTAATGACCTTTTATTTTCTTCCTGATTACTGACAGATATTGAATTGTTTTGAGGGTGTGAACCAATGCCAGCATGACTCCACTAGGAACTTGTTTTTTCATTGGTGATTCCCTAGTGATATCTTTTTTTCTGGATTTATCAATTACCAGTTTCAAATCCACTTAGTATGTGCCAGGTTTAATTTGCGTAGTGCTAATTTTCAAATGCAAATATCATGTGGTCAGATGCTTCACTGCCTATAAAACCTCTATTCTATGAAAATGTGTTTATCATAATATAGTAAGATGTGATACAGTCATCAACCTCTTTCTGAACAGCAGGTTCAAAGCTATTACTTTGTATTATTGGACCACTTGATTTATTTTTTTTTCTTAAAAGCAGTCTTGGCTGTGTACTGCAACAGGATGCTGTCTGTTGGTGTTGCTTTTGAGTGTGCAGTGCCGCTTAATGCTGTGAGAGAAGCAAGACAGTCTTCTAAACTATACCAGTGTCATTTACACTACGAGGCAGGCTTAAATGTATACAAAATCTGGTTATATGAATGAAAAAGTGGAATAATCAGCTATTAGAATATGATGGTTCCTTATTTTAAAAAGTAAGGAAATTCTTTAGCAATCTTCTTTCTTATGGCTTTATCTGATTGTATTTCTTTTGTTATTTTAGTAGCAATGGTTGCTGGAAATAAAGATTTTTATATTTAATTAGTATTTCAACCTTAAATTATCTACTTAAATAAAACATTTTTATGGACAGTTTCTTTCTCTTTAAGGCCTATAAAATGTTCTTGTTCCTCTGTACATTGTTTTGACTCGTGCAATTTGGAGATGTTGGAATGTTTCCTGGGCAACCCAATGTTAGAGAAATACAGAGCGTTCTCTTGTTCTTTCCTAGGTTGTCTCTATCTCTCTGAATGGTACTTAGAGGTTACAGAATGTCTCTGTCCCAAACTATTTTCCATTGAGGAAATCTGCCAATGACATTGTATGACCTCAGTTGTCACCTACTTTTTATATATAACAGTCTTTGTGCTTAAAATATTCATCTTCTTCTCATCATCACTTGAATCTTAAGCTTTTCTAATATAAAGAGAAGTAGCATATGGTGTACTTTCTAGAATTTCTGTTGGGTGGTTACAAACGCTTGTTAAGTATAGAGATGCTTGCATTACCAATATCTTACTTAAATACAGACTTTTTTTTTTTTTTCTTTCTGAAAGTGTTACCTAAAATGTAAGCTTCATCTCAAAGGGAAAATTCCAATATGTTTTGGTAGAATTGGTCTTCAGTTGCTCTCTTACTGCTGGTTTTGTTCCCCACCTTGTTTGGAAATCCAGTAGCCAACTGGAGTAAGTATCAACAGTTAGTATTCCTCCCCCTTCCCTTAGAATTTATACTCCAGGGACAAGAGTACCTGTAAGCATCAGAGAAAACAAAGCTAGAAAACAGTGATTTTCCTTTTAGAGATGGAATGTCCTAATCCCATAGAACCCCAGGGTATTCTAAAGGATAAGGAATGCCTCCATTTTTGCATGAGGGCAAAAGTTCTTTTGTAGAAAGCTGTATTTATGTCAGAGAAAAATTTCACACTTATGAGTACTAAAAATGATAATCAGTATAAGATTATAAAAAACAGTAGCTCTAACATATCCTTTTTTTCTTTCTTGAGTCTAATGTGAATCAAGGTTGAGAATTTCTTTGCTACTTGAACAAAACACTGGTTAAAAGCCCATGAACATGAGTTCAGAGTGGTAATGCGCTATTTAGTATAATGTAAAAAAGTACTGCTATTAAAATAAGTCATGTAACTTAACAGTATAAAAAAAGAGTTGAAGGAATGGTTGAAGAGCATAACTAGGTGGTGGAAATCAACAAAGATCCTTTTGGACTTTTCTGTGTTTACTAGCTGCTTTCTGTGAGCTCATCTGATGCTGTAAGTCAAACAGAAATCTCAGTGGACACTGGATGATTGTTCATGATACTACATCATTAGAATTTTGAATAGAAACAGTTGAGGATATAATTAATTAGTTTATGTTAGTAAGGTGCTCTGTAAATACTAGCTATTATAAAATAAACTGACAGTATACTCTGGAAAAATGGTACAAGCATTCTCATTACTGTAAATCATTACCTTTGGTAACAGAGTTCTGTTTATTATTAAGGAGAATTTATAACTGATGAAGGGTTCAGAAGTGACCCAGAGTCTTGAGTTCTTAATTTATCACAGAAGCAGGACAATGCTGACAGAAAAAAAAAAATGTTGAGGTGCTTCCAGTGCACTCTGACCTTGACCTAGAGGAGACATCTCTCTGTGTGATCAGGTAATTCTTGCTCCATGCCCTGTAATTCATGACCTTTCTGTTACGATTACCAGTAAGGATATCCATTACTCTCTGCTGAAAGTTGGACTTTATTAGTATTACCTGTAAAGTATATTATACTAAAAGCCTAGAGAAATGGCTTCTAAATGTTGTAAACAATGTAAAGGCATAACAAAAGGACCATCTCTGCCCTAGAGAACTTAAATTTGAACTCTTTTGTTTTGAACACTGGCACTTTTACACATGACTGTCTTCTTGATGATGCCCTCAGGTTGTTGTGGGTTGAATTGTTTGTTCATAACACTTGGGTCCTATGGTTAGTGTGGATTTTAGGATTTTTTTTTTCCCTTTTAAAACAGGCCTTACTCATATTTCAGTGTAAATTATTATTGCATAGCAAACCCCAAATATAACACAAATACAAAATATTTGTAGCTGATAGTTTTGCCCTGCAGTTGCACAATGAGACTTTCTTAGGCATTCCTCTTGCTCTGGTGGGTTGAAGTCTTTGCAGCTTCCTTACTTCATCATAAAGTTTGATAGCAGGGACCTTTCTCAAATCACATTTCTTAGCATTTTTTTATATATTTATGAACAAAGGTGAATTACTTTCCAGTGAAGGTAAATTCCAACAACTACTTATGTGTGTGACTAAAGCTACAGCTGATGTATTTTTCAACATTTAAAAAAGTAAAATAAAACTCCAGGGTTTATATTTACTTCTTCATGACCATATAGTAGTCCAAACCAAATGGAAAACAATTGGGAACGGAGTAGTGGTTCAAATAAATTGCCTTTGTCAGCAACATGTGTATATATTATGTTGTGAAATATTTCTTAGTTTAAGTTACAGGAATGAGCAGTAATATCCAGGCTACTAAACATGTTTCCCTTATTTTTTCAGTTCTTCTTCCCATCCCACTGGGGAGGGAAAGAAGTGAGTGAGCATCTGTGTGGTCCTAGTTGCAGGCTGGGGTTAAACTACGACACTAATTCAGAAGCTAGTTCTGATTTAAAAAAATAATTAAAAAAAAAAGTCATAGAAAAAATATGGAAGGTGTAGGAAAAAGTCACTAAAATAGTCTTCTGCTTCTTCGTTTTCATTGGGAGGAGTAAACACCATTGTGTTACTACTGTTTAATGTGCTGTTTAAATATAAAAATAATATTTATTATTAGAAAAGTTAAGAGGCTAGGGTTTAACGTAGAAGTGTGCTGTTCTGCTGTTAAATACCCTGTCTACTTTTCTTTACGATGTACTGAGGTCCAGCTTGAGCTAGCAATAAATCCACATGGAAAAGTTTATTCAGGTTTCTGTTACGTGATGTACCACTGTGCAAAGATATCCTTGTTGTGTACTGAATGGGCTTGCTTAAAAACTGTAGGCCATGTATATTCCATGGTGAATAGGATTAATTAGGGCAGGTGTGAAAAGTCAATTATGGCTGTTACTAATTTTGGAATACAATGGATGTTGTCATATTGGAAAAGCAGTTTGTTTAAAATGAAGTCTGTCAGTTTATCTCCAACTTTGCTTTGGAGGCTTATATCCAGGGTGACTAGGTTACATACATACTTTACTTTTATGGATATGTTGGTTATGAGTATCTAGAATCCTGAATAGTTGCACAGTAATTTAGGAAAAAAAAAAAAAAAAAGCCCTTAGTAAAGAAAATGAGAGAAGGAATAAACTGATATGTGGGGAAGAAGAGAAAAAGCTGAAAGTAATTGTAATTTTTTTTTTCACTTACTGTTAGGTATTGAAGCTCTAAAATAGATATTCTGGAAGAGGGGGGTAAAGCAATAAGACTTTGGATTGCTTTATGGAGACTTGAAACTTAGCTCCATATGCCTCTTCCCCTCCTCTTCCCCTTCCACTCTCAGATGTTGACCAATAAAGTGGGATACTATCCATAAGGACCTGGACAGACTTGAGAGGTGGGCTAATGCAAATCACATGAAGTTCAACCTAGCCAAGTGCAGAGTCTTGCACCTGGGATGTGGCATACCCAGGCACAGGTTGGGTGGGATGGCTGGAGGGCAGCCCTGAGGAGAAGGACTTGGGAGTGCTCATGGATGAGAAGCTCAACATGAGCCAGCAGTGCATGCTTCTCAAAAGAAGCATGACTAGCAGGTCATGGGAGGTGATTCTCCCCCCCTAACCTGCACTTGTGAGACCCCACCTGGAGTACTGTGTCCAGCTGTGGAGTCTTCAACTTAGAAAGGGCATACAAGTGTTGGAACAGGTCCAGCAGAGGGCCACAAAGATGATTAGAGGGATGGAGCACCTCTCCTCTGAGGACAGGCTGAGGGAGCTTGGGGCTGTTCAGCCTGGAGAAGAGAAGGTTCCGGGGAGACCTTCTAGCAGCCTTCCAGTATCTGAAGGGAGCCTACAGGAGAGCTGGAGAGGCACTCTCTGTCAGGAAGTGTAGTGATAGGACAAGGGGTATTAGTTTTAAACTGGAAGAGGGGAGACTTAGATTGGATATTAGGAAGAAATTATTCAGTGTGAGGGTGGTAAGGCACTGGAACAGGTTGCCCAGAGAAGTTGTGGATGCCTCATCCCTGGAGGTGTTTAAGGCCAGGCTGAATGGGGCTTTGAGCAACCTGCTCTAGTGGGAGTTGTCCCTGTCCATGGCAGGGGTTTGGAACTTCATGATCTTTAAGATCCCTTCCAAGTCTAACCATTCTATGATTCTCAAACAACTTTCATCTGCTTATCCTCTTGAAAGCATTGCTTTGTGATCCTGTACCTAAATCAGTATAGTCCCTGTGCACAACAGCTGAGGGATTTAAAAGGCTTGGCTTTTCACATGATCGTTTAGTAAGTGGAGCCTTAAGTAACAAAGATGTGCTGCTTTCTGAATCTTGAATGGACAATACTGAAAATGCACTTTGTCAGAATAAGAGACTGAATGAAATCTTGGAAGCACAAGCAATGTAAAAACATGGTCTTTATTTAACGTCTTTCAGTCTTAATGTTCCTAGTCTGTATTTGCTAAATCATTACCCTTTCAACTGGATCATGTATTGCAGTATTTCTCAAGTTAGCAGTGACATATGGAAAAACTTCTTGTACAAAGATCAGTATTAGAAATGTATGGATGTGTGTATAGGTTCTACCTATATTGATGTACCTGAATCAGAAGACTGAAGGCAAATTTCTCTTTCAAGTTCTGAGCGTGATTAAATTAATTGATAAAAGACTACATGTGTCATTCTTAACAAGTTTCAAAGACACTGAAATAAAAGAAAAGGCTGTAGATGTTGGTATATTAATGATGGCAGTCTTCACAAAAAAAAAAGGAGCAGGGAAGCCTTGGTTTGTAGAAATGTATACAATATCAGATTTTATATAAAATACAAAGTGTTATTGGATTTGATGGTGTCTGATATTCATCATTCTTGGACTTATAAATAACCCTTTCAGTCATTCAGCTGCTGTAGTATATGGATAAATACAGTTGAACCCTTGCCTGGCAATACGCAGGTATTTTTGGACACCTTTTTCCATGTGAGTTATTCATTATGGTAATGATACTTTGAGATGTGCAGTTTCTGGATTTATGACCCATTCTCGATAAGCATGAATCCAGCCTGCATGTGCATCTTTGATAAGGTTCTAATTGGATATCAGTGACCTTTCTGAATGTAATTCTAGGGGGAAGATTAAAAAGCAGTCCAGAAAGTGACAGGTTTGGGACAATAACATATGAATTCAGCTCTGCTGGCAGGCATGAGATGTAAGCCATGATAAATTAGAGACAGGCCAAGCAGGCTTGCTGAATGATTGCTCATTTCTGCTTCATCCTTGGTAAAATCCCATGAGTAGGACCAATAGCGCCATATTTTCCCTGTAGTTCAAGTTCAGTGTTTACCAATTATGCATGCTACAAAATCATACAGCTAGTAAAGTTTCAGAAGACACTGAGGAGAGCCTGCTGAGCATTACACATCTAAATGATACTGTCCCTTTTCGTGGTAGAGGAGTCATGTTATTTGTTGTCCTCGTTCAACTGTTTGCTTAAAGCCTCCTTCTGCATGTTGCTTCTCATGGCTTTTGGCTCTAACTGAACTACTTTTAAAACACTGATCGGCTTCATCCAGTGTCAGATTAAATAGCTTACAAATTGAAACTAAAATTATTCAGCTTGGTTCCTCATGCATCCTTTCCTTTTATTTTTTCCTTTGAAAATAAGACAACTATAAAGTTGAGTTACAGAACTTGTTCTACATGGATGCTTAGAGGCTTAAGAGAATGCACTAGAAATGAAAACTTTAAAAAAAAAATTGCATATTTATATCAAATGTTTACGTCAATAAAAATTTGATTGTTTGGTTAACTTTGCAATTATCCATAAAAATCACCAGGTGCTTCCTGCGTTGGAAGATAGCTTTTTTTCAGGTTTTATACATACGCAGCTTAAAGGCTTTTTTAATGATTGTTCTTATTACTAGTTTTCACCTTGTGGCAAAAACATTAAGAGGTTGAAGTAACTTTTTACCTTACAAGAAATGCTTGCTTTGCTGCATGAAATCAGAGATGACCAAACTGAAGGGAAAAATATTTGTCACGGTAGTAATTCTAACTATGAATAACTCGGTTTTAAAGCTTTGTAAGCCATTGCTATTCAGCCTCCAAACTGCGCAGTGGGGAATTCAAATGGACAGTAGCTTCAGGTTTTGAAGTAAAACAGAGGTGAGGGGCAAAAGAAGTTATGAATGTAAATGAGGTTGTGGGTAACTATGTGAGTATCATAGAGGTTACTGGAGTTGTAAACTCCAGGATTTTGTAGTTTTATTTAAGCTTATAAATTTAACCATATGGGAAATAAAACCTGATTTTGTGGTTTGATGCTTAAAGTTATGACAAACATATTTAAATAAGAACATCCAGTACTAGTGATATTTGTGAGAGGGATGTAATTAGTAATTATTGCCTTGGTTTATTGGAGCATGCTGATAAAAGGGAGCTGTTGTTACCTCTTGATAGTTTGTTTTGTTTCACCTTAATTTGTCTTGAAACATTTAGAAAATGGGTCACAGTAAGAAATGGTCAGTTATAGCCCGTACTTGTAATATAAATCTTAACAGTCTACCTAATGAAGATACTTAAAAGCAGATAGAAATGAAATGTTCTTTGCTTTAATTATTAGAAAACTGCAATCTTGCAGAAAAAATTTTGATGTGAAAAGCCACATTTTGTGTAATCTAGTAGAAGTGTTCTAGAGAATGGTTAAAAAGGAGAGGAGTTGCCACTGTTTGTGTACCTTGCCAGCACAGATGTCCATGAGTCAGTCAAAATTTGACAGCTTGCACTTAAGAATTCAACACAGAGGCAAACAGTGCGTGTCAGAGATACAGCGATAAAAATGTAAGGTATCATGCAAAGTTTGGTAATTGTTTCATAGTTGTTCAGAGCAATCCATTAAAAGTGGCTGTTACTGAATATGTGGCTAAAAAAAAAAATAGATTAAAACCTAGCAGGTGTGTAAAAAAAGGTAGTACTTCTTTCTGTTGTAAATTACTGTTGCGCCAAAGCTGTTGAGCTTGATGCAGTTTCTGTAATTACTTCAGTTCAGACATTTCAGCTATTTTTTCTTGTTATCATGCCATACCAATTTGGAGTGAGGTTTTGTTTGTCCCTGTTTTATTTTTTTTATCTGAATGAAATTGCCATTTTACTATAGAACAACTCTGAACGTGCTTTGAGATGGAGATAATGCTGGCTCACTGACCAGCCACTGACCAGCTCACTGACTCACTAAACCTTATCAAGACTTCTTAGACAGCAGAACCTTGGGTTTTTGTTGAAACATTTTGAAATATTTAACTCCAAGTATAGTAGCATGAGAAAAAGCAAAAGGAAAGAAAGAAAAAAAGTTTTTGAAAAGGAGAAAGAACATTGCTGATAAGGTAAGATGTAGTTGAAATGTCTTTCTGATGCAGAAGAATCCTTTTATATGCTTTGTTACCGGAGGATCTTATTTTATATGGAAAACTTGTAATACACACAGAGCTACTTGTTTTATTACAGAGTTTTCCTAGTTAATCATCTCTTCACAACCAGACAGGAAGGCTTGTGGGTGAATACGTCCTGATTTGCATTAGCAGTTTTCCTGATAAGAAACAAGAGTCCACGTTCCAGATGCTTGTTGCTTTTCTAGCCCCAGTGCTTTAATGTTCTGTGTAGAAAGGCAGCGTTTGTCCCCCATAGGCAAACTCCCATGCTGCTGTTCTGTAGAGAGCCAGGGAAATCAAAGAGCCACCTACTGACCCTACCTATTGTCTGGCCTTGTCGCCTTCTATCAGTAGCATGCCACAATCAGCAAGCTACATGTGTACCTCGTGCTTGCTTGGGGTTTGGCAGACCCTGTCCCCTGCACCTGTTTGCTTATGCATGAGCTGTGCATGTTTGAATCCAAATAGCTGACGGAGAAGGAAGGCGAAGGGGGAGGGAAGTCACTGTCAGGCGCTTTTCATTAGGCTGTTTGGAGGAGCCAAGGCACAATGATGCTATGAAGCCAAAGGAAGCGTTGGCAGAGTTCACCAGTGTACTAGAAAACTGGGCATTTTAATAGACGTGGACAGTTGATTATGGCATGTCAGTAACTGTCTGAAGAAAGGCATCTTGTTTTTTCTACTTAATTCTCAGCTTTGATCTCTGATGAGAAAGCATTGCATAGTTTGTGGGTGATGCAATAATCTGTACTTTTCTTCAACAGAATTTTTGTTATAAGAGCTGATAAAAGTGCTACTCAGTGCAACTAAGGATGTCAGAATCTAGCCTGTTATCTGCTAACAAATCTAATGTATCCACTCTGCTGGGTGTTGCAGGCATATGTTTGTAAGTGTTACAGGGGAAGCTCCTCTTGATTTTTCACTCCTGTGAGCAGAAGTCACATATAACCTTGCTCACCAAATGCTTTTTCAATTTTTCTTGTTAGCTGTTTCCCATACAGAATCTCTTATATGAATGCATGGGAGCACATGCGTGAGAAAACATTCCACATGCTATTTCTTGTCTTTTCAATGTTCTGAGAAAAGCATAGGAAAAGCTTGTTCCAACTCAGTAAAAGTGGGTGCAGGGCCATATCCTTGTTTTTTCATTTGCACTTGCCCAGAGAGTGTTTACCAACTATGTTCCCCTAAGCACAGAGATCAAATACATTCTCTCAGGATCAACCTTTTTGGTGTTTTTTTTTACATGTGTTTCTTTCCTTCTTGCTTCAGGCTGCACTTTAAAAATTGTGTTTTGCCTCAAAACACTCTATATACGTAAGGTTTAATTTGGCTACTGTTACTCATGATATAGCTTTATTGAGACGGGGATGATTGTCTGCAAGTGACAGGAACATGATCACAGTTTTAAGTAAGTAGGTGCTATGGAATAAGGCTCTTTAATAACTAGGTATTAGCTATATTAGCTAATGCATAGTCTTGTACAGTGGATATGTCAAGCTATCTTTGCCATAATACAGAAAATGCCTGGATAATTTTGGTTCCCAGATCATGCATTTCTTACACATGTATAGGTTTTGTTAATGGCAACTGGAGTTAAATTCCTGAAGCTTAAATTTTACATGCAGTCTCTCAGAGGGACATAGACATCTAAATAGGTTTGAGAACATAGGCTCTGTGTGATTGTTGTGTTTAAAAGTAGGTTTGGGGATTCAAGGATACTTCTGCAGTGTTGCTTTTACTCAAAGGACCCATGGATACATTGACTAGGTAAAATTGAAAGTTGTCAAATTCTTTGAACTATCAGTCTTACTTGCCTTGTCAATGGAATTTTCTACCAAATATATATGTTTGCAAACATTATACTGATCGCTTCTTCCTTCTCTCCTCCTTTTCTATTTTTTTGTGCTTTCTTTATATCTTAATGAGAACCAACACAAATTTAAAATCACAAACTGTATGCTCTTATGAAATAGAAATGTTTGCTTCTATTATATGGAGAAGGGTATTAAATGTGATTCCCAAAATGAACTGCTGTTAATAAATTCATATTGTTACTTCAAGTGCTCTTGTAAAACCTTTTCTAAAGGTAAATTTTTCATGCTATAAAATGTAATTTCAGTAAGTACTCTAGCATTTTAAAGTGGATTTATTTTATATAATTCATTATTGCATCAGAGAAGGTCCTGTTTAACTTTTTTTCCTAGTGAGAATTCAGTCAGTGCTTCTAATAAGCTTCTTCCAATGTGTTTCACCTCTAGTCTTTTGTCTCATACAGCTGGTATCTGACAAAAGGGGAAATAGAAAGAGCAGGATGCATTTCTGTGGTCTATTTTGCACGTACAGCTATGGTAGAAAAAAACCACAGTAAGTAGAGTAGCATTTGCAATTGAATATGTGTAATGAATTCTGGGAAGACTCCACCTCTTGTATTGCCCAACAAAATCTTAGAGCTGTTTTCTTTCTGTACCCCACACAGTCTGAGCAAATGAACATTTTTGAACTTCGCATACAGAGTTTCAGTGTTTGGCCAGAAGGTAGTACATCTGCAGGCCCTTGCATGACTAATTTCATGTCAGCAACAGATTTTACTGCTATTTAAATAAGCATTTATAATAATAGCTGTAAAATTGCCAGATGGTTGGACTGGTAAGTTTTAAGGCCTCTAAGCTTAAAAATATTTAGATTTTTTTTTATTTGCCTGTCTTCCTTGAGCACAAACACATTTAGTTGTAGGGGTTTTTTTAATCAGAATTTACCACAATTATTTTTTCTTTATTTCTCATGCTGAATTGTTTACTGTAACAAACTTGTCTTTTACTAGTGGTTTTTTTTGTTTGATTGTTTTTGTTTTTCTTTAGTGGCTATTTTGATACTTAAGAAGTATCAAAACAATAGCTCAACTCAAAGGCATGGGTATAGAACTCCCTTTGCATTTAGTGGTAATAATGGGAATGTATATGTATTTTGACCCCTTCCCAGTGGAACCACTACATACAAAACCAGTTACTTCCCTTGGGAGTTCATGCAGCATTTAAATTCTGACAGGTTTAAAATTTCCAGAGCTAACTTTTGCCATCTTTAAAACCTGTATGAATTTACAAAATATGCCTCAGAGGACCACGTATTTGTCCTGTAGTGCACACTCACCAGTGCAGCATAAACTGAGAGCTGTTGCAGATGCTTTATCTATGAAAGTATCTATGTAGTCTCCACTAGTCTGAACAGAGTGTAAGTTCAATAAGCTTCAGAATTGAAAAAGAATCCCTATGTCCCTCTCTTATTCATTCCTTTACTGTAAAGGGTACAAGTCAAATGGGTATTGCAATTACAGATTCCAAGACAAAATCAAACTTCAGGTTATCAAGATACAGTGTAATACTTTATAGGTTTGTTTTAAATCAAACAATTATCCTTTTAAAATCTAATGCACTCATTAAGATTTTTAAATTTTTTTTATTTTTTTTTTTCTACCCAGGATACTTTGATCCCACTGAACCAATTTATAGGCTTAAATCTTTTTTCCATGTTACATATAATAAAATTTAAATAACTTATCTTTGAAGTTTTAATGATACTTTACATTCAGCTATGTGTTTAGCCGTCAAGAAGTATTGCTTAGACACATGGGCGGTACCTCTTGTTACTCTTGCTAGGGAGCAAGTGCAACTCTTCAGTGGTATATAGAGTATATTAAGACTTTAGCATCTATAGTCTGGCATTTTAGATTTGGAGGTTTTTTGAGTGATTGCTTTAATATATGTGTGAAGTACAAGGTATATCTTCCCACAGGTCACTGTTGTTTTATACACCTTTCAATAGATTTTAGGTCCTTCACTACCATTACTCAGCCTTTAACATCCATCCCACTCAATTCACAGCTTGAACTTCCTCACCTACTAATATATGTGCTTGCTGCCTAAAAAGCAAACTGTTGAAGGACTGCTTTTAAAAGAATAGATTATTGGCTTGGTTACATTCAGCTTTGTCACAGACACGATCTGTATAAAATATTTTGGTGACAGAATCTTTCCTTCCTAGTATATCTCTTCCCTTCCCTTGTTGTTTCGACTGTCAATTAGTGTTCTTTTCTCCTTTTTTCTTTACAATCTGCATGTTTTCTTTTTAGCTTAATCGCATCTATCGTTATAGATAATTTGTGAAATAACAGGGAACCATAAAAGCCAGGAAAGCAAGGGGAAAATGCTTTCCCAGGAAAATGTCAAAATTGGATAATTCCTTTTCTTTCTCTCATCTATCTGCTGATTATTTTTTTTTTCCTCCCTCCTTCACTGGATGTATAATTACCTCATTGTTTCAGTAATGTGAAACAAAAATTAGATGCAAGAGAAAAATCTAAATAGAAGGACTCTAAATGCTTTTTCAAAATGAAGAATTTAACTAAACCACTCTAAAGTCCCCTGCTGGGCTCAGGCAAGCTGAAATTAATTCAAGAAGGCAGATAAAAATTTTAACCAGCCCGAGTGGAGATGACGGATGTGACAGCTCTCAGTTAAAACGTCTTTTAGTGGCAAATGCATGCATATTAGTCAAGTGATGTGACATAACTGTCCTGGGTGAGAGAAGATGAACCATTGACCATTTGCATTCAGAACAAAAGGGAATTTAGAAGATAACAATATAGAAAAGAAGAAAAAAATTATGGTAACATCCTCTTTCTGTATATAAACCTGGATGTCTGTGTATATAAACCTGGACGTCTGTGTATATATACACACTTGTGTGAAAGAGGTATCTTAAAAGATACTGTGGGTGATGGGAAGTAATTTATAATAACGGTTTTTGAATTTTGTATTTACAGAAGATTTCAAAAACAACTGTAGACTTCTTTGAATGGGATCTAGGAGTTGTTTTTTGTTTTTTTTTTTCTGTGCCTAATTAACAAAAAAAAAGCGAGGTGTAGGCTATTAATGTATACACACTGCATTTTTAAAGATTTTCTCTTTTCAAAGATGTTTTTGGTTCCTTCAATGTGTTCTCAGACTGAGCAGATACACAGATCTAATGTAAGTGGAATTTATTCAAGGATCATCCAAGGATGCAGTGCACTGTGAAACTAAAACAGAAATAAATATCAACAGCAATGGATCTTTATGAAAAGAAATTACCTGCAAAGAAAATACTTTAAGAGCGAATTTTTTTTTTTTAAGTTATGATTTAGGAGCATATGCTACCAAATCACAGTAGCTCCAAGTTAGATCTGCCCAGGTAATTTAATTTCAGTATTATTCTTATTTTTCCGCACTATAATCAAATTGTATTATCATAATTTTGTTACTCAGATTCCCCTCTTGCTGTGTACCTCAATAACATTCAAGGCTGCATCTGGAACTTACTATTCTTAAATGCTGAAGGTGGGTAGAAGTAGGCGTACTGGAATATCTTTCTAACAACACTTGGTTGTAAAATAAGATATATTCCCTATCACTATTATAGAGGGAATTCTACCAAAAGGTTAATGGTTGAAATCTCAAAATTAATTGGACATTTGGGATGGCAACTTTTGGTATTTTCCGATGTGAGAATTTGCATGAATTAATCCTCAACACCTTAATTTTATTACCCAGTCTAAAAAAGGTTTATTTTGTTTCCAGTTGTGAGATTTTTATATATGTCTCTGTGCTTCATGGTGCATTATAGCATTTCACTTAAAAGAAGTATTCATTGTAAGAGTTTCAACTATCAAACAAAGTACTCTAAAACAGGGTCAGAGGGGTAGGGACTGTAAAACGCTGACCTGTTCAGAAAGAAACTGCAATTCAGCAAGCCTATGGCAAGCTACTCATTAACATTTTAACAAGAGTAGCTAATAGCACAACAACGTTATTACAGTAATGTGTCTGTAGGTGTTTGCTTTGCAGATATTTTCTTTTATAGTTTTCTTTGAAAATAAAATTTAACATGTTTAAAAAATTGATCTGAGCTATTATAAGCTACTTTCTATAAATGCTTAGTCAAAAGAGGATCACTTGCTTAATTTGTTTTAAATGAAAACAATTAGACAAACATGCTGGTATCCAGTGCAGGCATGTACCTTGAGAAGATCAGAATGTAAATCAACTCCTTTTCTAAAGCTACAAATTTACAGGTTGTCTCAGTGTCTTCATGAAGCTCTGTCTTGTCACAGTTTGGCTAGATAGTAGTCTCCAAATGTACATAATTTCAGCTCCCTGCTCTGTCAACTATCCCTCTGACCTTGAGCAAGGCTTCTGTAGCCTTTTTGTGCTTCAATAACCAATGTGTAAGATGAAGACATTAACTTTTCCCAGCCTGGACTCTAAATATTAACTGCTTTTTTGAGTTTTAATGTGAACAAAGTTAATGTACACCTTTACAGACAGCATACAGCCTTTTTGATGAAAAAGGCTGAGGTAATATCTATAGGCTTGTGCCTGAGAGCTTAGAGTTTTCTTTTGCATATCTGGACACGACTGAGGTCTGGAAGCCAGGAAAAATGTTTGCAAGAATCTCATAGCTTCTCATTCAGTAAACTAAATAGTGAGTAAAGAACATGAAATAAAAGACATGATGTAAATTACAGCAGAATAAGCCCCATAGGTATAAAATATCTCTACCTAAGAGATTGATTGCTTCATTTAAAGTCACTTATTGTACTTCTCATGTTGCCTACTAGAATATCGTCTGCATGTCTTGTTAGGGAATAAATTCACATATCAGGGGAAGGGATGTTGCCCATGGAGGAGATAATTGCCTGGCTTTCCAAATTATGATCTGATGAGGAGTATCTAGTTTATTTCTCTGTCCTCAGCATAGGAACCTTACAATGGAATGTTTGAATATTTCAAGCATTAACAATTATTTTATAGGATTATTTGGTATGTTTACAATTTAAATAAAACTTTCAAATGGGTAAGTCAAGAGTAAAAATACATTTTAAGACCTTCAAGGCATACATGCCTGGTGAAGACAATAATGCTGCTTCAACTGTTACATGCACATGTACTTGGTGGATTCTACCTCCAAAAACGTAAGAGATATTTCCAGGGTATCTTCTATAAGTCTTCTATTAAAAATGGTAGACAAAAAAGCAAGCAAAACAACAAACTATTCTAAAAAGGAGTACAGAATGTTTGTCAGGATTTTGGTGGCTTCAGGGAGGCTGAGGAGTTCACTGGAGTATAGAGAACTTGCTTGTTAGCAACAGATGACTTTCCTTTGGATCCTGAATCTCTTCCACTTGTTCTTGTGGAACTCCTAGTCCAGGCTGACTGGCCTGCAATGTGCTTGTCTGATATGATAGACTTCTGCATCCAGAAGCAGTAAAAAACAGAAGTGGTAAAAATCAATAACATTGGCAGTCACACTGAGAAAAAGAACTTAAATTCAAGCAGTAATTTGAAGCCTGTTGTGTAAATATCTTTTCTTTCATGTTTTTTACCGTTATTTCTGGTTTCCCTCAGTGTCAGTTGCTTGTTGGTGAATTAGGGTGAGGTTCCCTTTTTCTTTTAACATTACTAATGGCATGCCATAGGTTTGAATACATCAAGTTTATAGTAATTGGAGGTTGGGATATCACAGAAGTTTGGGGCTTAGAAGGTATGCTAATATATATAGCGTTAACTTCTATATAGGAGTATATGGAGTTAACCATTTTTGTGGCCTTGGTGTTGGAACACAGTCATTGTTTAAAGATTTCTAAACTAGGATGACTTGGGGTGGGGGAAAAGAAGTTCTTTTCAACCATTCATATAGTTTTATTTCCTGTAGACAGATCCCCTTTATATGTTAGTATTCAATCACAAAGAACATGTTTGAAATGCAAAATTCATGTAAATGGTATAAACTTTAAAAACCTCAACCTTCCACAGTCTGTTTAGGATTTTGCAGCAAGCTCTACCTCACTATATGCTTTCTATTACTTCATTATATATAGGTCTCACAAATTTATGATAAATTAACGTATTGAGAAGAAAGAAAACTGTCAGATCTCTTGAGATCTCTATAGCACATTTAAACCTGTAGGTCAACAGGCCTGTCTGAAGATGACCATTTTCAGAGACAACTGCCTAACTGAAAAAGAGAAGAATTCATGACTGGTAGAAGATAATATATGTAAAGCTGAACCAGCTTCTCTTTGCAATTAGTATGAAAACAGCATTAGTACTATATGAGGCTGAATTAAGATTTTTCACTGTTCTGTTGTCAGTTCATTAGTGATTGGTTGGAGTCTAAACCAGCTAAAACAAGAATAGGCATTTACTCAATTTTTCTCTCTACTTTTAGCTTAATTACCAAAGTGACTTACCTTTAGAGATCTAATTTGGGCTGTTGTGGAGATCCATTTACTTTCATATATGCCTTCAAATGTACTTATAAAAACCATATTTAGATAATTTAGGAAAAATAATATAGTTAAACTCGGTACAAGATGTTATGAAGGGAAGATGAGATTTATTTACCAAATGTTTAACCAAGTTGTCTTATGCACTCACACTTCAAAGCTACATAATCAAATGAACTAAGATGTTTTTCTGTATTTGCCTATGTAGTCTGATTTGATCACTTGACACACGAGACAAGGGATGCCAGTTCTTGACTGACAATAACTAACTTGTCTTTGGACAGATCTTTGGTCTTAACATAAACATCACATTCCTCATCCATATTCTTGGGAGCAGTGTCCTGGGAATAACATCCTTTGCTACCAATATAAGTTATTCTTTTAAATCTTTGTTCTGCTTTTGTTCTGTTGCTACCACAAAAAGATTCCTATTTATATTTTATTCATCCCAGTCCTGATTTTATTTTCTTTTCTGGAACAAATCTGTACAATAACCTCTCAGGAAGGGTTATCATACACAGTTTTTATTACTGTTCTCTCCACAGTATGTCTAGTTTTACCTTATTGTAGACCTTGGGAAATATCTTCTGTAGTGTTGGGCTACATACACGTCTCAACTAGAAACGTGTTAAATTATAATGATAAGTAGAAGACATTCGAGTGAAATGAGGAGGTGGCCGTAGTTCAATGTTCCTTTATCACAAAGAGTCATTTCAGGTATGAAGAATTTCTCAGAATTTTTAACAGTTAAACTGAGCATGAATTTGTTGTTTTGTTTGGCAATAATAACAGGCAAAATACTGAAGATCTTTCTGCTCCTGATGCTTTTAGTTCTAGTTTTTGTTTACTTCTCAGGTAATATAGACTGCTCTGTTACAAGTGTCATGCTGCTATTATCTCCCTTTTTGCAGGGTTAATTTTGTAAAAAACATCAGAAAGTTAAGGAGGAGATGGATGTTCTAGCTCACTCTTCTACTCAATTTACTCTGGTTTGGTCCTGGCTGAAACTCTTAATTAAGTTAATAAGTTTTTCATTTCATCTCAATGACAGCAGGCTAATCTTTAATTAATTAAGCAATTTTGCTTTACAACTTAGGGTATTTCTAAGTTACATTTTATATTACATGGACATAAAAAAAGTTTTTTAACTTAGATACTGATATCTCCATTCCATGTGAAAGTGTGAGTTGTGAATTGAGGGTGGTATTAAAAGACCTTATGGAAAGACCTCATGATCCAGTGATAGCTGCCCTGCAAAAGAAGATGTGCTTATTATAAGAATGTTTATTTAAGGAAATGAAACTACCAAACAAACAGCAGATCAAAAGATCGCTGTTCAAGCTCCAATTTTGTTGGTTTTTTTTGTGAGGTGTTTGTTATTATTATTGTTGGGGGCGGTTGTTTTTTGTTGTGTGTTTTATTGTTTCACTTTCTTAAAAAACAAACTGGAATAAACCTTATGGTTTAAAGAGACTCAAAAATTTGACTCTTGTTTGTGGGGTACAGCACCCTTGATCTCTGTTTTGGTAAATGAAATTGTTGTCATGTCTCAGTGAGAAACTGTGCAAGTCTGTATGTCATTTTGGCAAAATCTAGAGTGACATTTCCATTTCTCATCTTCAGCATTACATTTGCCAAAAGCATTAGTCGTGAAGGAATTTGTGACAGACTGTGAACAAAATTCTGTGTATTACTGCACATTCATCGAGTGAGTAATCTCATGAATGGAATACTTGCAAGTTTTATTCAAGCTTTTATTTTTGGGAAATAAAATATTTTAATTGTGGTAGTAGTACAGATGCACAGATGTCTTTATAGTCATTGAAGGTGTTGTCAGGTATTCTTCATTATATTTAAAATTTTGATTACATTTTTTCCATATTCCATTATTTCACTAGTCCCATATGGTCAAAAAAAATTTGACAAAATAAACCTTGGGTTTATGTCTCTTGGTTTTGAGGAGATGAAAATGATAGATTTTAGTTGCAGACAAAAATCAAGTTCCAAATTTACATGTGACGTAACATATAAAACTCTAATTTTGTCAAACATTCTTCATTCACAGAGTAATATTATTATAAAATTTACTTCTTTTTTATATCTGTTGAGTGGGGACATCCACATAACCTTATTTTGTAATGTTTCTTAATTTTTTAGTCGTCAGAGGGTACCTTGCAGTTGTGTTTTCTAGTTGTGCTCTATTTTGTTAATAGAAACAGAAGTACAGGGGCTCTATTTTGTTAATAGAAACAGAAGTACAGGGACTTAATCATCGTCCCACTGCTTACAAAATAAGAATAGAGGCAATATTAATATGTGGCACAGCATGAAAGGTAGAACAGATGGTTTTAAAAATCATATCTGTTATGCCTTTTGGGTTCTGACATTCAGCTCTTCGTGTAACTTAGAGCACTTGCTGGCTTCTTCATACCATAAACTTGTTCATGCCATAAGCCTCATTGACCATCTTGAATTGAATCTCAGCTTCACAATTTGGGAGATAAGCAGGTTGTTCAGACTTTGGCATTATTTCACCATTATCCTCTTAACTGAGGTGCAACCCATGAGTAAACCATTTAAGCAGATGCCATTAATCCTTGCAGTCAATTATTGGATTATTAAAGAAACAGATAAGAATTTTTCAGTGTTACAATGTTCTGCATGTTGAAATATTGGCACTTTTTAGGGAAAGCGGTGCTTGTATTTAGTGCTGGGAATTTTTGTGCTTTTTTTTTGTTATTGAGTTCTGAATGCATTTACTGATACCATTTGCAGACAACATTAAGACTCTGATGGTTTCTTTGTCAGTGTAAGGAAAATTTTATTTTAAGAAATTGAAAAGAATGAAGTTGGTTTCTGGTTTTGGGTTTTTTTTCCAAAGGTTGCTTGACATTGATATAACAGGTGCATGTGTATTTTAATATACCCATTACCTGTAAAAAACACTAAACAATGCTTTTACTCTTTTCTGAAATCTTACTTGTCATGAAAGTGTCTATTGGCTATTTTTTCCATTCTAAGGGAATAGTCTTTGAGATGATTCTGGTTTATGGGGACTAAACTGATTGTTTAGGTGATTAGGAAGTTAAAGAAATAAAATATTACTATCAAAAGATACTATGGGTGTCCTTTTCTCCCAAATAACTGCCCAAATTGTTGATAGTATTGGCATATGCTAGAAAAGTGTCAACAGAAGATCAATTAGATGACACAGGAGTACTGGTGTTAAATAAATATTTGACTGACCTGTCTGGCTGTGAGGGAAGGTGTACACAGTAGTGTGCTATACTTATTAATATACTGCTAGGAGAATTAAAATTAGCAGAACTTTGAGGTGGGACAGCCATATTTTTGTAGTCTTGTATTTATTCAGTTGTTCCAAAACAGATTCTAAGTCTTTAATATCAGTATTATCATAGAATCATAGTATTCCAACAATCTAGATAGATTTATTCCTAATTCTGTTAGTTATAACAAAAACATGATTGATGGCAATATATATTTTTGCCTTCAATTCTTTATGACTTGATATGAAAGTTATTGACTGGTATGCAAAGAGGTGAGCCCACAGTGGCTCCATGAAATGGTAAATACTCTCCTGTACTCCTCTTCGTTTTCTCCTTATGATGGTGGCCTATTACCATTCTGAAAGAAAAGCAATATGCTGTCTTATTTAAACACTCTTAAATAAAAACTAAATCTTATTCCTATAGATGTTTATAGCTAGTCTCTCCTATTCCCCAAGAATACAGTTGAATATTTTTAAATCTTGAAGCAAACTGGGGAAAAAAAAATCCCTCCAGGCATCAGATTATATCATAGTGACTTTAAGAACATTTAAAAATATGGATTATTAACTAAAAATGTTATTAAATGATTTTGAATTGTGGATTATTGATCCAACAGATTGTGTTCCCTTTGCAGTCATTCTGTTAGATTCAGAAAATCTCTGCTTCTGCAGGCTGCAACTTATTGATCCAGTATCACAAGCTAGTAGCCTGTGATCGTTCCTCTGTTACAGTAAGTTCATTCTTTGTAGTGACTTAATGAATTCATCCTATAGAAGTCCATAATCTGTGTTTTACTGTCTCAGAACGTGTATAGCAATTATGTCGTAAGTCATCACTGGTTATCCTAGATATCTTTAAAAAGCGATATAGTGGGATAACCTTTGCTAAAGAGCCAGATGCCCACCAAAACACTCTCTCAATGCATCTCCTCAATCCCATTCAGGACAGAGAGAGACAAATAGGGGGATCAAGACCAAGACAGGAGTATCATTTACCGATTACCGTCACGGGCAAACAAAACTCAACTTGGGGAAAATAAATTTAACTTGTGCCAATTAAAACAGATTTAGGTAGTGAGAAAAAGAGATGAAATATTAAAATAACATGTTCCCTCTACCTCCCCTTCCAGGTTCTACCTCATTCTATTCCCAACTCCTCTACCTTCCCCACTCTGCAGTGCAGGGGATATGGGGTTGCGGTCAGTCCATAAGGGCTCCTCTCTGCTGCTCCTCATTCCTCATACTTTTTCTGTGCTCCAGTACAAACCCTTCCCATGGGTTGCAGTCCCTCAGGATAAATCTTCTCCTGCATGGGTTCTCTACATGGCTGCAGTTCATTCTGGACATAGCCACCTGCTCAACCATGATCTCCACAGTGTGCTTCAGGGAAATTTCTACTGTGGTTCCAGAAGCACATCCTCCCCTTCTTCTTCCTCTCACCTCGGTGCTCACAGGGCTGTTTCACACTCTTTACTCTCATTCCTAGGTGGTATTTTCTGCCCTTTCTTACACATGTTCCCCTCATGCTTTGTAACCATTCTCTGTCAGGCTCATATGTAGTTTACCTATATAGAACTGACTGAAGATGATTTTTTTCAAACTGGTGAAGATGTACTCTGTTATAAATGTCATTATTTATAATAATTTGCTTTTAATTTTATTAATTATTTAAGCTATTACTTCTTTATCAAGAAATAAAGGTGGATGCCTTGATTCTGAATTCTAAATTCTAAAAGGCTTGGAGGAGCTGGGCATGGATAGTAGAGTCTCTGATTAGATAATATTGTAATTTGTGGAACTTGTAGCTGCTTTCATTGAACCCATACAGGCACTTGGAATAACTTTGCCATGAATTTTTTGTTTTTCTTCTGCCTTTGCTTACTGTAAATTTGGCACCACACTATACTAGGAGGTTCCACGCTGCAAAATGTGTTAAGGGAGGATGTTTTCCACCTCATGGGGAAAATTATTCCAGTGTTGAAGTGTTTTTAGGATGATACACTAAGTGTCTTATTCCCGATTGTTTGTAGACAAGATGCCTCAAGGCTATGGTTTTGCATTTATTATTACTGGATCTGTATTCAGAGTATAAGATGAGTGTTCTATGCTGTTTCGGGGGAGGCAGATGGTATCGATTTGAAGAGTTGTTACTAGTTCAGCACTGATGTTGTGTAACTGTGATCTATGTCTTGCTTCGTGATTCTGTACTCTTATACCAAATGTACTCCTGTTATGGAGCCACTAATGGAATTTGCCTCAAAAATCTTAACATATTGATTACAATTATAATAACAAGCCAAATTGGTTCCCACAGAGAGGATTTGTGGAAGTTAGGCAGAAAATGGAAATTAAAACCTTGGTGCCACTGGGATGAACCCCATTGTTGTAATTATGCTACTTTTGAAACTCTTATTAGAATGTAATGCTTCATATCTTCTGAACTATCTTGGTGTAGAGACTTTTAAGCCTTACTTTTCTATAAACCAGCATAAACAACCAAAGGTGTCTCATCTTGTCTCCTCTTCATTCCATGTTATGTCTCCCCAGACCTACACAGATCCCCTCTAATGCCAGCAACACTGCATGGCCAGAGGGAACTAATCTAGGTTAAAATCCTCTTTGGCATCTGAGTGCATGTATGTGTTTGGCCATTTTAATTGAGTTTGAACTGGATTACTTTCCAGGCTGGTCACAGTAGCGCCTATATTGGACCAAGAGAGGGGGGAGGACATGGGGCTGAGAAACTGGAGAGTGCAGGGCAGAGAAACTCGCCTAGGATTGAGGTGAGTGAGACCTGCATTTGTCGGTGAGTTTGCCTCAGGTGTTGACAAAACCCTGCCCTTAGGCCAGAATGTGTGAAGAGGAGCTCAGAGAGGATTTTCTTAGCATAAAAAGGTGCATGCTTGGCCTGAGGGATGGACATACAAAAGGTGCTGTAATGTTAAATATAGTTTATGTATTCAATAGGTTAATAAAAGAAGACAGTAATAATTAGTATATTAGTATGTTAGGGAGGGGGGAAGAATGACCTTCTGAAATGTGTTACAAATTATTCATATATTTAATCAAAGGTTTTGTGCTGGTTCATCACAGTTTTTCACCTGCTGCTTCTTCACAGCTTACCTTTTGTTAGGTCCTATAAATGTCATGAATTCATCAACTCCCCACTAATCCTTTTAAATGCCAGAGAATGGCAGTAGGTGCTATTGTGGGGCTTTAGGCAGGAAAGCTCTTTCTTCTCTCCTTCTCTCTTATCTTTACGTTTTCATTCATCTCTTTGAATTTCCTTCTGCTTCCCAATACTCTTGCTATTAATTATTACTTAATAGTCACTATTGCTATAATGATTGTATTGTAAAAGTGCTGGTCAGCACAGTCAGCTCCTCCCCAACTTATTGGCAAATCTGGGAGCCTTCTTGCAAATCTCAACGTTGAAGTCTTTGCCTGTCCGTTGGTGATGAAGTCAAGTCTTGGTAAGCAGGAATTTATAGATTTAATTGCTTAGATACCAAAATAAGTTGTCCTGATGTCGAGTGAAACTCTACAGAATAATTCTGCTAGCTTTTCTTCAGACTACTGTTGGTAGCAGTTGCAGGAATGTACTCTGCAACTTGCTATGAGTTGCATTTTATAACCCTGTGCCTAAAACTGCTGCTTCTGCTGCCAAAAAATTAATTAGAATTAACACACACACTCTGTAGAGCTGGTATTTTTAGAGCAGCTTAGGGAAATAGGGAGCATTTTAATTTCAAAACGGAAGTTGCATGCTAAGGCATTTGAGCTCTTAAAAGTACTTAGTTTTAAATGCAGAGGGCTGAGGAATATTGTTTTTCTGGTGTGCCTCACATGGAAAGAAGGGGAATGCAGAAAGAAATCTGTAATCCACAGCGTAGGGACTGCGTAAGGCCCACTGAAGGAGCTAGGCAAGAAACGAGTATATATATAAACCTACTATTTCATAATTGTTCATCAGTAGAAAAGGACTGTATGTGGCCCATTTCTTAGCTATGCTTGGCTGTGTTTAGAATACTCTGATAGACACCAAATGCTTGCTGTGGCATTTCAAGTGGCTATAAACCCCCAGCTACTTAAAGAAACAAATGACAGGGTGCCTTAGGTTTGCATTGCAAAGTTTTGGTCATGTGGTGTGGGGCTACAGGGGTGATCTCTATGAGAAGCTGCTAGAAGCTTCTCCTGTGTTCAATAGAGCCAGTGCCAGCTGGCTCCAAGGCCAAGCCTGTCAGTGGTGGGACCTCTGGGGTAACGTATTAAGGAAGAGGAAAAAAGTTGCTGCACAACAGCAGTGGCAGCTGGAGGAGGAGAAGGAGGCATTCGTTATTACATGTGTCTTACAGACAAAACTGCTAAGCATACTGAAGCCCTGCTTCCCAGGAAATGGCTGGAGATCACCTGCTGTTAGGACATAGAAAGTAAATCTTTTGTTTTCCTTTGCTTCAATGCACAGCTTTTGTTTTCATTAAATTGCCTTTATCTTGACCCATAATTTTTTTCCATCTTCCACACCCTCTACGCCATTCCATCCTGCTGAGGGAGTGATAGAGCAGCTTGGCACTTGGCATCAAACCAAGGACAACACACCACACACAGGGTCAGACTAACAGCTTTTGTAAATCTGGGCATGTACATTGACTCTATTCTGATTTATCCTTGGTCTATAATGTTCTATGAGGCTGTGTATGTTGTAGTTATATCCAACACAACATGGTACTCCATCGAAAAAGCAAAGGATTTGCTCTGACAAATCATGTGATGTGTCCAGCAGATCTGAGAGGGTATCACTGACAAAGTGGGATGATTGCTATAATCTATCTACACTTAAAATGTTCCAATTCATTGCCTGCAATGAAAGGAAGATTCTGGCCATAATATCAGTGTTGCCTATCTTAGTTAACAACTAATTAAGGCACAGGAATATTTCCTATGTGAAAGTGTAACTTCTTCAAAAGTTTTTTCATAGTTTAAAGGTCATGTGAACTTCAATGGCAAGGTTTTAGAAGAGTTTATGGACAAGCCAAGAGTATTGTTAAGTGGACATCTGTTGGAAACAGATATTTGTGTGTTTAGCAACACCTTTTTCTGAGCTGTGGTTCTCTACAGCACTGTATCATAAATAACATGTTGGTTCTCTCTTAATCCTTGTGCTATTTCACTGCAAGTCAGGCTGTATTAGAGTCCAGTAAAATGCATCGTTATGATATCCAAGGACTGAGATTGTTGAAGTGGAGACACTTGAATATCCACTGGGAATTTCTAAAACTCCATCGTTTCATGACATGGCTGCAAGGTCACATCTGAAAGAATCGAGTTGGAGGGAGAAAAAGGTGGATTTTTATTTATTTATTTATTTATTTTTCTGATGTTGGGCCCTGTCTTACTGCAGTCTATTCAATGGGATTGTTACAGTTGTCTAACACACTAACTAGCTTTCTTGATGGGTTTTTAGTGCAGCTGACTGAGTGGAAATCTGGATGAAATTCTGAGGAAATCTGCTGGAATTCCACTAGGGATGATGATTTTCAGCTCTTTATTTCAGTTTAGAAAAAAAATAAAGAAAGGCGTATTTGTTTATAAGCAATTTCATATAATTCAACTATAGAATGAGCATAAACATTCTTAAGGATTAACTAACACTTGTAAAATATTAAACTCAAAGTGCCAAAAAAGTTGACTTTCTCAATGTTAATTCTTTTCTATTATGTCTTTCCCCTTGCTTCTTTTTCCTATTGCTGATATTGATATGTACACATACAGGCCTTACTCAGATAGATAGCAATGCTTTATTGATTTAACTTAAAGCAATTAGAAAAGTAATTTAAGCTAGAGATACTCCTGTTTAGATTTAAGAACATTTTATTTGGTTTACCTTGATGTCTGGTGGACTGGAAACAACCACAATAAGCCCCTTTAACTGAAATGACAAATGTATTCTTTCATGTATTCAAGTAATATAAAAAGGTCATCGTATTATTTCAGGAGAAAAAGGAGTATCACTTTAAATACATACGTCTTAACATTTACATTATTCTTGATTCCGTCAAAGACGATTAAGTATAATACAGAAAGCCAGTTTTAAAGTAAGGTTGTTTTGCTCACAAGCACATACATGCAAACACATAAAAACGTAACCTGAAATAAAAATCAAGTTGCAAGTGATGATGTCCAGGTTGACTTTGTAAGGTGGAATACAGTATTTATTTTGGAACCATTGTGTACATGGATTTGTATATGAATTCAAATTGAAAAGTTGAATCTAGAATTAGAACAGCTTGCTATAGACTTACAGCTGGAGAGATTTTATTTATGGAGTCTGTGGGCTGGAGGCACCTGCATTTCTAGATGTTTTTATTTGCACCACTGGTATATCTTACTGATGAAAAGCTTTTTTGATATAGTATGTCATAGTTTTGATATCCCTTTACGTGGTATGCTATATGTCATAAAAGCAAGGTTCTGGGAAAGTAGTAAAGCTATATCTGAGTTACTCTGAGGTGGAAGGATACCCGATATCTTAGCTTAATTGTACTTTTTACATGAATTTGTAATGATTCCCTTAAATTATGAGCAAACTTACTGTTTCTTATTTACTTGCTCTGTAACAAAGGTTCTCAGAGTGGGAAATAATTATTTTTGATAATATTTTTCTTCCTATTGCTAAGTATTACCACTTGTTGAGCTGCAATCAAGTGAAGTTCTCTGTAACTGATGCTTGAATGAGCACTCCAGACCTCGGGTTTTGTTATGATAAAGTAATTGTTTTAATTTCCTTGTAATCAGAAATTCAGGATGTTTTATATTCCGTCTGTCTTCTACCTAAGTAGCAGCTACTCTGTAAGGCCAGTCATTGTTTGATCTCAGTATTTGGATGCACGTAAACCTGTTAGTAGTATGCTGAATTTATTTTTATTATCAATGGGCCTTCAACGTATATTCTGACTGCTATAGATACATAGAAACAACAGTTCCTGTTCTGATACTATGAATCTATAATGCTAAAACTCCATTAAAAAAAAAAAAAAAAAGTTGTTCTCTGTACTTAAAAATACTTTTAGTCTGGAATTCGGTTTTTCAGACAGTAATTTTGAAGATTTCCTGGCATAAGAAACTCGTCTGCAGTAGACAATAATAAACATTTCCCATTAGAAGAAGACTGGAAATGCTGTGTAGTGGAAGAGGGAAGCCAAAGCGTGGAGTAAAAGTCTATAGCTGTGAAACTGTCAGTAAAGCCTATCAGTAACCTCTAGGAGTAATCAACAGACTAAGTATAGGTTACCTCCCAAAAGGAAGGTAGAAAAGCCAATCAGGAGAAAGATAAAGATAGTTTCCAGAGCGTTCATCTTCGTGTCACCCTATTTGCATGGAAATACTGTTAACAGCAGACATCACGTGGCCCTAATGAGAGCAGGTGTGTTCCCTCATGGATCCAAGCCAGTTATGGGTGGTAATGAAACCAATCTGTAAATGAGATTTTAAAGGGTGCAATACTTCATCACTGGCACTGTTGTCAACTGTGCAGACGGCCCTTCCCTCTATTTAGAGTGGAATGCGATTAGTTGCAGATTAAGAGTGATGACAGAATAGAGTTCAAAGCACACCCTCCATAGTGTCAACAGGCCTTAATGATAACATAGTGCTGCTTCTCTTAAAGAGTTTCATGTCTTATTCAGTGTAAATGGTAAAAATGTGGCATTTTAGAACCAATGATGTGTTTTTCTATTGATGCTGTCATAGTACGCAGCTGCTGAAAGAGGAGCTGTGTGTCAGATCCCATTTTCCTCAGTGATTCATCAAACAGTGGCAGTTCATGCATGCAGTATCAGAATGGGAATAAATAACTTGCAGCAACGCATTGAACGGTGTAGTGTTTTATTAATCTCACACCTACTTGGATGCCACTCAGGGTGTCAGAGAATTTTGGGTAAGTTCACCCAAGTATGTGTTTGGTATTTTGCAAGTTGCATGGCTATTTTGCAGGAGCAGGACTTAACAAAATAGGAATGAGTCAATGGGTTAGAAAAGCGGAACTATACGTTTCCATTATTCCTGCTGTAGAAGTTTATTTGAATAAGAGAAAATAATAATCTGTAGCTCATTACTTGGGGTGAAATATAATTTTCTACTGAAATCCTGCTTTATACTCCGAGTTTGAGAGACTCTGGCAAATTCTTCACTGTGAAATGTACTCTCCAGGGTCAGCTGGAAGGATAGGCAATAAAAGAATTTCTTATCTTTTGAATCCCTCTTTGTTCACAGTAGCTAGAATTCACAGAAGTTGTTCTAGGGAGCAGTAAATACTGTTATACATGTAAATACATGGTCTTAAGGAATCAAAAACTTCTAAAGTACAGTTTAATATGGCTCTAATCGGCATAATTATCATAGTTTGCACTAGATATTTTTGTGATTATTTGTTTTGTTGCTTCATATTCCAATCCTTCAGCCCACCTGACTGAAAGTTGGATAACACAGTTCTTCACAATGTCTTGCTGCGTTATTCAGCCAAAACACAGGAGAAACACCAAAAGAATATGCTCAGTGTAGTCCAGAGGGTGCAGTGACTTCACTCTCCTTGACAAAGATGATAGTATACAGCAAGAATCTTTTACTCTCTAGAGTTATATAAATCAGCATAATATGAGTGCAACCATTATTAGTTTTAAAAACAATTATACACACATAATTGTATGTAATCATAATATATATGCATATGTTGCATTTGTATGTACAAACATATGTAGAACCCCACACACAGGGTATACATTACTCATGTTGTCACAGCAGGATAGGTGATTTTTCATGTGTTCAGTTAAGTGTGATCAGAATTTTTTCCATTCTTTTTCACCTACACATCAGTTGGAGAAACACAGAGAACTATGATGTTCTTTTCAGTGTGGTGATAGTGACTGCTTTCTCGATAAACTTGCTGGTAGTTTTTTCTGTTATATTTTGTCATGTTTTGATCATGATCTTCAGCAGTGTTCTGCTCTGGAGCATCCTTCTGATATGAGTAGTGGGCCAGAAAATGTCACTACATTTAAGATAATGATTTATCAGTTCATGAACAGAATTAATGGATGTGTCTGTGGACATGAGAAACCAAACTCCAGTATGCTTACAGAGGGTTTACTCTTACATTGCTCATCTCATTAAGCATCTTTGTCATTGCCTTTAGTAGAAAAAGGGTTAAATTAGACGCATCAGAAAGTTTATCCAATACTGAGAGAAATAAGTAATACAGAGGAAGTGTGGGCCTCCTAGGTAGGTGACGACAGTATGCAGAAAAAGTAGCTTTCTGGTTAGAGAGAGGTAGATGTATACTGAAAATGCAACATGGGATCCTTTGTCTTCCTGACTACAACTCTGGGTCGTAAATAGTTGTATGTGTTGAATAATCAACATAAATTCACAAGAATTTCCAAGTAAAAATTGTAATTCACAAGAATTCACAAGAATTGGAATTCACAAGAATTTCCAATTTCCAATTTTCCAATAATCAAAATAAATTCACAAGAATGAGAAACTCCTTTGCCTAGAGTAAATCTTAGAGTATTCCCATTCAACGGCTAGCAAGGGCAGATATTTTGGGAAATAAATGTATAGAAAAGAATATATTTTCAGAAATGTGAAATGAATACTCCTTGCATATATTTATTGTGTAGTTGTGCAGCAGTTACATGTTAGTAATGGATAACTAAAAAGTGCAAGTTGGCCATAAGTTAGCCTCTGGGTATGATATATGAAATAACCAAAGTATATGCTCCATTTCTCAGCAGATGATGAAATGTATGGGCTTCTCAGTTTCTTAAAAACATACAGCCATGTAAAATATTGGTTAAGCATCTTATGTGATTGAATGGTTAACTGCACAGGTAAAAGAAGGAGTACTGAGGACTGTGGATGCCTGATAATTAGAAGTCTACTTCACATAGCATTTTAGCACATGGGCTTTGAAAAAGTTTGGCTTCAGAAAGTCAGTGAGGCATGGCTGTCTAGGGCATGCAGGTCCCAGAGGCTTTTAGCTTTTGTTTAGGATTTGCTGGGAGGGGGGGGGGGGGGGGAACCAAACCAAAACAAAAAAAAAAAAACCCAAAACCATAAAACTCAAGACACATAATGGTCATATAAAGAATTATGTAGTTTAAATTGGTTTTTTGTATCTGTATCACAGAGTTATTCCTTGCATGAAAGTGCAAACCCAGCATAGTTTTATAATGCTTCATTTGCTAATGGAGCAATGTAAAACAACTTAAATATAGACACAATTGACAGGGAATGCTATTACAGTTAATTTACCAAATATGTTAAGCTTATGAATGCAATCTTATATCGAAAATTCATACTTCCCCATGATCTCAACTAAAACATCGTAAGTATCTGATGCTTTGGGGATGTTTTAAGAGTCAGTATTTTCCTCTTTCTCCAGAGTAAAGCAGCGTGAGAAGATACCTGGGTTCGTTACTGGTTTTGGCCCTGAACTCTGTTTTGAAGGCTCAAGTGGGCCAAAAAAAATTCCTATGTCTTTTGCCTTATAACTCAGATAAATAACTACTGCACTTACCTTGGTATAATGGGCAGTGAAATAAGCATCATGTATTTTGCTTTGTTGGAAATGCTTGTTGAGTAGGTTACATGGTACCATGCTACCATTTTTCCTTCATAATGTTTCTAACTTTAATGATAATTACTGAAGTGATTTATTACTAAAGGCTTTGACCTTTTCATGGGGAGCTGTGAGCATTACTGTAAAAAGTCTATGCAGATTTCCAGGAAAAAAAAAGTTACAAGCATTTCTAAAGCAGTAGTGTTTCTGGTGTGTAGTAGTGTTTTGGTGTTTTTTTTTTTTAAAGAAAAAAAAAATCTATATCTTAAGGATAATGAAAAACTCCCTTATTTCTGAAAATAGTCTTTGTGTGTCTTCATACAATATTTTGATCACTATTTTTGTTGTAGATTTTCTTTTAATCTATTCTAGATAGAAAACACCTTGATCTCTTCCTGTAGTTTTTCTCTTGATGCTTAAATCTTTTCTAAATCCTGCTGAAAAAAATGTTTGGCACAAGTTCTTTAGCATGAAGAATTTTTAATGATTTCTTTTGGTCAAACAAATGCTTCATATAGTAGTGTACCTGTAAATATTTACATTAGTAATTGTATTAATTCAGCCTGCTCAGTGATGGTGGTAATGTTTAGTGTATCTTTAACAGAAAGAAAGAGGATTGGCAAAGGCAGAGTAGAAATACTACTTCTACGTCTTGCTGGTTATAACTTTGATGCAATTATATGTCTCATATTTTATATTCTTCCATTCACAAAGAATGCAGGTCAGCTAAGCAGTCTTCCTTAAATGCATGTGCATAGCTATGTATGAGTAGGAGAACACTGGGTAATGTTATAGGTAGGTAACTATTCAAACTTACAGTGAATATCCTTTTAATCCTTGACCTCCCCATTCCATTTATTTGTGTTATATTTGGCTTCATCTTAATTGTTTCAAAAGCATCTAGCTGTTTTCTCTGTCTTCATACTGACTCTGAAAATGAAGAACGTACGCGAAAAAGTCTACAAGTGTAACGCTCATTAAAAATCAAACAATCATGAATATTATATGAGTGAAAATTAACCATTCCCACTAGTCAGAAAACAGAATAAAACCAGCTGACGTTGCAAGCAGAGAATTTTCATCACTTATTAATCCACCAACTTAAAATAGACAGAAAGTGTAACAGCGGAGTGACTTGTATTGTGGTATAACACCCTGTGCTCTATATTTTGTCATGTATTTTTAAAAAAATCTATAATCAATTAACAAAGGTCATCTATTCCTACTGAAATTCTGATTTTGAATAGTATACAGACCCACGCACATTAATTTCCACTGACACTTGTCTCTCCCTCTGTCTCTCCCCCTACACCTCCATGCATCTCTGTTAAGGGAGACAAAGTTTATTAGTCACAATAGGAGATGATCTTATATACCTCTTGCTTTGAATTTAAATGGGCCAGTCTAGCTACTTTGAAATTAAAATTAAATTCAAAATTAGTACACTTGATTATGAAAAAGAGTGCGAGAGCAGTCAAGTGTGATATTTCTGAACAAATTATTCTGCCTTGATACTGCTATATACAGTATTTGGTAGGTACTCACACTTGACTAGGTTGTGACAGGTCTTTCGTACACATGGACATATGTGAAGAGGACACATACGTCTCCTGGCCCTCAGCACAGATTGCCTGAAAGTCATAGTGCTTAACCTTGGAAGACACTAAAACAGTTTCTCCATGGAAGTTTCAGAAAGGGGTTTTACATATGCTTTTTGGATGTACCAGGCACAACAAAGAGAGAGCTCTGAGTTTGATTGTAAGAGAGTCCCTCTTGTTCAAAAACTCTGGTGCCACATGACAAAAAAGTACAGATTAGCTACAAATTTATGCTACCAATTCAGATTTATCCAAACGTGTTTGATAGGTAAACATGACAGCAGCAGGCATTAAGCCATATTGTCAGTTTTCCCACAGTTGGCATGAAAGCCCGTGGCCAGTGCTGACTTCATGTTGTGTGCTGTAGTGGAGTTAGCAGCAATCTGCCTCTGTGTATCCATCCTGATCTGGAAGTAAATGCTTAACTGTGAGCAGGAACATGAATATGCTATTTAGTAGACATAGAATTGTAGTCTCAGCTGCAGTACTGAAAGAGTTAGAGGATTACTCATGTATTGGAGAGATACTGGTGCAGCTGCCATTAGTTTAACATAACTGTATGTCACCTTGTTATAGCATGGCATTGAGAAGGAATGTGTATACTTACCGAAACGAGAAATGAAAGTTGGAATTTAACAGCATTTTGTATCTGCTGCTTCTGAAGGAGAAAAAAAAAAACAAGAGCTACCTCCAAGTGCCTGGATATCAGTTCTGTCATTACTTCTGTTTCACTGACAAACTCTGAATAAGATTTAAATATCTGTTTTTCTTTTAATAACTCCTGAATTCATAAATGGTTCTGTGCGTGGAGATTGCTGAGGCTTATTTCTTGAATAAGTGAATTCGAGATGAAAAACACTCAGGTTTGGGTATTTTAGTTCTTAACTGTAATATATTAACACATTCTTGAAAGACTTTTAACTTTTCTTGGAAGAAGTGTGCTGTATCTTAGTGCATAACCCTATATTTTATCTGAACTGAGGAAGTTAGAAGGAAGTTTTGGGAAGATGGAATTCTTTTTCAAACCGTTATTAAATCTCTTAAGTACAATATCATAAAATTAGAGAAGTGTTTCATTTAAACTTTAAACCTTTCTAAAAGGTTTTAATTAGCAATTTAATGATCAGTGTAAAGGAGAATGGGGCTGTGTTTGCTAATTAAATGAAATTAAATTAAATAACACATTTTGGTTCTGTAGAGTGTGCTTTTGTTGTGACAAGCGTGAATATGTTTCTAAGAGGGTTGATTAGCCTTTTGGCCTCGTTGCTTAATATTTTTGTCATTCTTCTATGGAAGTTCCTGTGTGCCTCCCATCAGGATTATTGGAATTTGGAACCTTATCTATAATTGTCTACCAATAGGGGTGACATGATGTCTCTTCACTGCATTAACTTTATCGTTCCCTGTAAAACATTAACACAGCAAAAATCTGAGCTTGTAAATGAGAGCCATGTCTTCATCTTGATCAGAGAAATGGAATTTGTAATTCAAATGAGAAAAGTTAATGAACTTAATGCACAGGCTGGAAAAAATGTTGTAATGTGCCAATTTGGTCTGCCTATGGATGCTTCCAAACATTCCCATTAAGGTATTGATTGTGTCCATTTTGCAAAGTGAAGAGGACAGTGAACTCCCTAATGGTTTACAAATCACACCAGTAAAGTCTAGACCTCCAAAGCAAGGAATCCTATCACGATAAGTCTTACGTTTCCTTTAAAATTCCTTTAAAAAATTGAATTTAAGAATCTAGCTATTAACACTAATATGCTTCTTTAGAAGTCCAAATGGTGTGGCAGACAGAATAAGCAGCCTTATGTGTTTATGTGTTTATTGATATCTATGCAGAATGTAACATTCCCAAGTTCAAATAAAGGTGAGGGGTCTTAGTACTACAAATAATGATGAAGGTCTCCCATCACATAAATCATTGCTGTAATTTTAAAGTAACATCTTCTCTGGAGACATAATGTTGTAATCATGGTGATAGTTTGGAAATTCAAATTCTGTTCCATGTACTTACAAAAAATTTTGTTTGTTTACTGGTTACCAACAGCTGACATTTTTTCTTCTGTCAGTAAGATGACGGTGTCAGTAAGGTGATGGTCTGCAAAGGATGTTCAGGCATGCTTATGAGCACAGAGCTTTATTAGTGGGGTGTGTAGCTGATGGTATACATCAACTTCAGAGTCATCTTAGGGGAACTCCCCACCACAAAAAAAAAAAACAAAATACCACAACCCACAAACTGAAGAGTAAGAAAGAGGGACAGAGATGCAGAAGGAAAGACCTCTGTTCCACGCCAAGGAAGAGAAGTAAAGCGTGTCCTTGGAAAAGCATCCTCTGCAATGAACAGGTGGTTTCCCTAAGTACCTTTCTCACAGTAATTACATGCTCTGCCCCCAAACTCATGAGTGGGTGTTCCTGTTTGTGATACTGGTAGCAACGGTGAGAGCATGTGTGCTTAGGTACTGGTCTTGCATGTTGGTTGGTGACTATTGTGTGAGTGAACGTGATAGGAACTTGTCAGCTGGATAACATGAGAACAGCAAAGACATCTTTGCTTGGACTTGCAAGCTAAAAGCCAAGAGGTGGAGGGAGATTCAGGCATCTGTGCCTGTCACAAGAAGCTACTGTGACAGCGGTCAAAATCTGCCAGTGCAAGGCTGCAAGGAGAAGAGCACTTGAGCTGGTAGGAAAAGCACTGCCACAGTATCCTTGGGGTGTGTGCTGATGAAAAGTCACGAGGTCACAAGAGAGAGTCAAGCTACAAAATTAGAAATGGAGAACCTCTGGCTTTGAGAATTTTAAGGCAGAGGGCAGCATAGACACCTCTCCTAAGGTCTATGTATGAGATTTTGTATTATAATAGCCCCAATTGATTTCTGGATTACTTGTGTATAGAGGAGATGTTTATGAATGAGACAGTAACAGATGCTGACTTTGGCACCTTATGTCAAGTAAAAGAGTAAACTATTCATCTGCAACTGGAGTTATTTGCATTTGTTTTGGAAATTGTGAACTGAACCTCCTGACCACTGTTTTTTTCCTCCCATGTTGAAGAATTTTGTCTCAGAAGATTGAATAACTGGTTTTCTGATCTTGAAAGACAGTATGTGCCAGCTTGCAATCATTTTACTGTTTTACTAGGCTAATTGTCTACAGTTTTAGGTTACTGAGTGATGTATAAATGGTTGTGGACTTCATGTTTAACAAACTGTTTTGATTGCCAGACAGCATTTTCAGTATGTAAACACATTGTAGTTCATTTTAAACAAGGCCAGTTTTAACACAATATGCATATATTATCTCTAAAGCACAACTTTAGACTCATGCAAGTCTGCAATGGATACGTAGGAGCTCTGAGTTTTGCTGTTGAAGAAAATGACATTTAATCAAGAAAATAAGTCGGTTAAACCTCCTGTGAAGTGACTATGCCAAATGGATGGGAGTAGGTATTTCACGTGACAATAGAGGATTTTACAAAGTCCCAAAAAGCTTCTTCCTACCTTTAAGTTTGAAAGACCTGGTAAGTGTTTGAAAGGTAGACTGTGCTAAATGCAGACCTTGAGCAGCAGTGTGCTTGAACGTAGAACAAGTCAGCGTACTATTGATTGGAGTACGGTGGGATAAATGTGTGGCTTCTGCCCTTAATGGAAGCTGATTGTTCAGGGACATGCCGGCAAGGCTGGTCGATTCTTTAGCTGTTGTTTACTGGGGAGGACGATATCAATTTTCCAGAGGGATGATTGGTGGGATGTCAAGGCTGTCACCCTTTTCTTCTCATCACTGACAGACAGCTGAGTGACAATTACAGTGATGGGACATTGTCTGCATTGGCATATACACCAGAGGATAACTGGCAAACAAAAAAAGGCAGCAGCATTTTAAAAAAGATATAATCAGCAGTTGTCAGGACTAGTTACATATATGATGTCTGAATAACAAGGCCAGAGCGTCCCACCTCAGACACTGACATATACTGTACTGTGTATTCTTCAGCCCACATAGAAATTAGCCCTAGGAAAGTTATTGACTGTTGCTAGAAGTCATTGGTAATCTAATAGGGAATAAAGCTTCAAGGGACTGTATTTTCATGTGGTTCTCCCTGGAAAAAAAAAAAAAAAAGAAAAGAGTGCTTTTTTGCAGAACTTCGAAACAGTGGAGCCACATACTGAATTTATAAGCAGAAGTCTGTTGAAGTGTATGCCTAGCTCTTTTTAGGAGTTCTGTGTTGGAATTTCTTCTGAAATTCTTCTGAACAGTTCCTCAGACCCCAAACTGAGTGTGCACTTTGTGTTCATGTTAGGTATTTAACCTACCAGTCCAGAACATGCAGACTAAGCTAAACTTTAGATCTTGAAAGCCTTGTTTTATGCCTCATTTTACACTATATAGATGTATAGTATGTGTACATATGTACTTCTTGTGAATTAATATCTTATAATAGCTACAGGTCATTATGCAAAAGACTTGGTCCTGCTGCTTCTGTGAAATCCCAGGTAAAACTTCTTTGATTTCAGTGGTGCATTCTGAAAACCAGCAAATCTAGCTGTGCCTTACATTAAAATCTGTCACTTCTCTAGCTTCTTGAAGCTGAGATGAGAATAATGATATAAGAGAGGAGGAAAAAAAGAGACCCGAGGAATTACTTGGACCTAGATGTGTTAGATTTATAGTGCAAAGCATATCTGACTTGTCTCCAATCAACTCTATTCTCCTCTTTCCCTCTTTCCTTGCCATGGCTCCCAGAAGCTCTAGATTGAGTGTACCTTTTCAAAGCGTGTTTTAGATGCATGTTCTTCAAACCTCAATTAATGTTTTGACAGTACATTTACATTTATTTCCAGCTTTTAGCTGAAATACGTGCCTTGCTGAGACTTTTCTCTGGCCTGTTTCTCAAGATCTCCTGCAGCAAGCACAGGAGAGAGCAGAGCACTCAGGTCCCTGCATGCCACTTATTCTGAAACAAGGAGAGATAATGGAGGCAGCGTTTTTAGGAGATGATTATGTTCTTTTACCACAGGCCTATACCTCTGGTCCTGCTTATAATGGATTAAGAAAAAAACTGTAGTAGTGGTCAGTAGTTCAACGGTTGTGCTCCTCCAAAGACAAACGTATGAATACACTAACAGAAAGTGAATGTTGCCTTTCAGACATATGGCTTATCAGTGAACAAATGGTACTGAGTCTTTGCAAAGAGGAGTTGATAGTCTGAATGTATTTCAGGCTAAGTAGTACAGTTGCATGAAACCCATTGCAGTAATGTTTGGATGGCTTCCGTACCTACTGAAATTCTAAGTGCTGGTTGTTGTCTGTACCTCCTACAATATACATTTACACAGCTGTGCGTAGTATATGGTATGAAGGCTACACATATGTTCGTCTTCCTCACTCTAGGTCTTTTTTTTCCACTTTTTTTTATTTCACTTCATGTGGTTATGAACTTGCTTTAATATATTGGCTCCTTTCTATTTACTCTTCTTCCACGTCTGCCACTTTCACTTTTTCCCTACACTTTTTATGTACGTGCACCTTTTTCCCCTGGTTTTAACTGTATAGTGAAAATTAGAGATTTACGTATACTTCTGATTCCCTTATCTAATTTGCTCTCTCAAACAACAGAGTCCAAACTTCAGCAAAATGATTTTGCTCACCCATTTAAACATGTTTCATCCCTCGAATTCTAGGCTTCTGATTGCAGCCAAGTAGGAGTTACGAGATGCTGGTATGAAGCATGACTCTTTCTGTTGTACGTTCTAGATCTCAGTGAAACGATTCCTAACAGGGGAGTTCGTTTGTGCTGCTGGCAGCACAGGATGGAGACTGTTGAGCCACTGGGACTGTTACAGTAAGATTTTAAAGCTGCCATCTGATAGCACACAGATATAGTGGCAACATTGTCTGTGAGGGCAAATAATCTCTCCAACATAGCTTCTCTCATGCCTATTAAAATATGCGTAGCTTTTGCCTTTCTGATAAAATGCATCTATATTAAACTTCAATTAATTTTCTCACTACTGGGGTTTTTCTTGCTTACTGTTGCTACTTTAGTATGATGTGATGACATTGCTGTTTGTTGAAGTTCATTTCTTTTGTTTACTTGATTCTTGAATATCTAATGTTCCTCCCCTCCAAGATAAAATTGTATTGGTGAGCTTAGAGGAATAGCATAGAGGTCATGATTTGAGACCTGTTAGTTTCGAGGTACAGGGAAAATTTCATAACAAATTGCACTTTGGGAAGAATTGCCTGCTGCAGTAGAGATATAATAATATGACGTATGAAGTTGGATGTCTCCCAGCTGAATGGCATTAGAGAATTACATCAGATACTTATCTTCTCTTTTTCTGTTCTTTCTGAAATTGTATTTTCCTTGAGTGCTTTTTTTTGGCTATGCTATAGCATTTTTCAGGTTGGTGATGTGAAAGAGTATGATATAGCGATGTAGGTATTTTTTGTATTTTTATTTTAAAGAAATGGTTTTTCAGCCTCCAGATAAGTACCAATGCATTTTCTTAATATGGAATATTATTTTTGATGAGTCTCATGAAAACACTAAATAAATGTGATTTTTTTTCCCTAAGCCCACTAGCTAATTGATTTTGCACTATTCTCATTAAAAATAGATTCTTTGCTTTTCAGAGGGCTGTCTGGGAAACCTAAGGCAGGGCACAACTCCTCTGAGACACCATCAACTGACCATTCCATCAGGCAGGGAGAGAGTGGTCATGGTGCTTGTCAGAACTGAAGTATATTTACCTCATCTCCCAGCAGATAAACATTTGCAAGGCAAATAATAAATTAGCCATTAATCAGAAGAGTGGCTGTGTTTGATGAACCCTGAATAGAGTGGAGATGTCAGGTAACGAGACAGAGTAAACTGACATTGTAGGCTGAGCCACGTGGAAATGTCTGTTAGCAGTTTTGAAAGCTTTTGTGCTTCATTTTCAAAAGACTTTCAAGGTTAAAGTAAAAAAAGACCAAAGATATGAGGCAACCAGCAGTTACTAGCTTTCAAAATGATAGTATTATGCAGTCTTTCACCTCAGTCAGATCTGCAGCACTATTCCAGTGCTGCTATATGCGATACAGAAAAATGACTATTTTACAGCATGCACTATTATTACCAAATTACTCAAGGCATATTTTTGTTCAAACTTAATGATCTCAATACATCTTCAGGTGAAAGTTCAGATTTCTGATTGATAGTGTTTCTTAAATATTATTTTCTATTACATTAAATTGACTTTTTTTACAGCATTTTTAGTCTGAGTGTTTTTCTCAAAACACATTGGGGAAACAGTGAGGAAGTTCTACTCTGTTACTATCCAGGTAATTTTATTAAAGATTGGGTGTGCTTTAATGGCCATAATTATAAACAGAGCTAAAAATGATGGCAGAGTTTTGTAACTGCGATTTGTAGGTGCTTAATTTGAGCATCATTCTAGAATTACTAGTCAAGGGAAACTTTAGGTGGTCAAAGTAATGAAATTGGGCAATTGGTGTCTCAAGAGGATAAGTGCACATGAGTTTTTCCTCATGTAGTGTATGTGAAGCTTATAAATAATTTGAAAAAATAAAATACGTAGGGATTCTGTAAGATTTCCCAAACTGAAATAAAACTTGTAATATTTTTCTTCTTAACTGACAGGCAAAATTGCTATCCTTAGAAATTGTTCATCAATTGTTTAGTCACATGGTATGATCTCTACACTGGATGTGCTCTCAGCCTTCAGGTGTCACAAAACACAGTCTGTTTGAAACAGTTCCACACCTTTTTTTCTTGAATGCATTTTTTCTAAAACAGATTACAAATATGGTTGCAAGTTTTTAAAGCAATCAGAACATTCAAGACCTTTCATAGAATCATAGAATGGTTAGAGTGGGAAAGGGCCTTGAAGATCATCGAGTTCCAACCCCCCTGCCATGGGCAGAGACACCTCCCACTAGACCAGGTTTCTCAAAGCCCCATCAAGCCTGGCCTTAAATACTTCCAGGGATGGGGCAGCCACAACTTCTCTGGGCAATCTGTTCCAGTGCCTCACCACCCTCACAGGAAATATTTTTTTCCTAATATCCAATCTAAATCTCCCCTCTTCCAGTTTAAAACCATTACCCCTTGTCCTATCACTACGCTTCCTGGCAAAGAGTCCCTCTCCAGCTCTCCTGTAGTCTCCCTTCAGATACTGGAATTTTCATCTCCACTCATTCAGCACAGTATAGCTCCTAGAAATGAATTTCCAGGCTCTTAAAGAAACATCGTTGGTTTCTAAGATCAGCTGTGTTACTGGTCATCTCGGTGCTTGCCTTGGTTCTTGAAATCCTTTCAATTGTTAATTTGGAATTAACACTTGTTTAGCTCATTAGTAGGACTTCAGGGAAACACTTTAAGTAAAAAGGTAAACTATTGTATGTGACTAGTTGCTTTCTTTCAAAAGTAATAGATTTGAAAGTAAGAAATTATTGATTACTTGTTTGTTACTCATTCATTGCACGTGCAGATTACCTGACAAAACTATTCCTTGATGCCATTATTACTGTTTGAGACAGTAATATTTTTTTTTCTTGGCAGTCAGGTAGCTGACTTCAGAAAGATATGCATTATTTTCTTTTTTGGTTTGGAAAGTAAAAAGATACTTTTCTACAGGTGTTTTTTGTTATTGTTTTTTTGATTGTTTCTTTTAGTATCCTCCTCGATTGTGTTAACAGCCCAAGATTATTTTATCTCTAAAAGGCTTATAACTTGTCCTCTGAATCGTTTTACTACTGCTGGAAATGCTGCTGCAGGTAAATGTCTCAGCAGGAGAAATATTTTCTCCCCACAATTTCAGTTCTCTTGAAAACTGAAAATAGAGACTTTATGAGAAAGAAATCTCTGAAGAGGAAAGGTTGCTAATGTGTGCATATTATAACGTTAAAGTACATTTGGAAGTTTTAGAGATCAGAAAAACAAGGGAACAAAAAATCCATAAAAATATTTCCATCCACAGTGTCTGGGACAGCTACTTAAAGATTTTTTTCTTTACCTTTTCTTCTTCCTTTTTTTTTTTTTTTTTTTNTTACCTTTTTTTCTTTTTTTTTTTTTTTTTAAGTTAACTGTTGTTTAATAATATACTTGCCTTGAGTTCTTGTTGGTTTTTGTAGGTCACGGAAGATTGTTCTCTTTTTTAATCTGCCTCTATAAAGAAAAGAAAACCCACAGAGAGAGAAAGTGAGAGAAATTTTCTCAAATGTTAGATGTTTTATCTCTTGTGATCACAGCAAATCTCAGCAGTCATTTATAATATAATAACATATTGTTCATTTTTAGTCAGCAGCAAGATTCCAGAAGTAGTGAGGACCCTTCAGATTTCAATTTTCTGAAGCTTAACCAGGTTCCTAACTGGGCCTCAGAATATGAAGCTAGCCTTTAATACCTGTTTTCAAATACAGAATACTAGTGAGTAAAAGAAATATGTACCTCCAGTAAAGGAAGCATGGTTTTGAAAGGAAAAAGCGCCTCTGATATTTTTCATAACTCTGTTTTGCTATAAAGTATTTTTATTTTGTTGTAGCTAATAAATCTGTAATTTCATCAGGAATAGTTGAGGCCCCAGAATATGTGTAAGAAGTTTCTCATCAGATAACAGTCAGAAAACTGACGTTGAAGAGTTAAGTCTGCCAATGAGTATCCAAAAGACTCATTATTGGGGTGTTCTGGACTTTCTAGCATTTTGTCTTTGGAAAGGATTTGAGTTCTGCCGTATCCAGACAGGGAGATTAAATGCTTCCATTATTTACTTTTTTTAAAGACAACCCAGTTATCTTACAAACTTATTTAACACTTAGATGATTATTCTAATATAGCCCTAAAATGTATTGTAGGTTTTTGTGGAAGACTGTTCACTGTTTATTACTCTGTATTTTAAGTAAAGGAGCTTCATAATTAGTAGATCTTCTGATTATTTTACTTGAGAGTTTTTGTGAAAAATAATCTGGTGCTTTAAAAAAAAGAAAAATGTAAATGTAATCCCTGTTTGATGCTCCATATTTTGGTAGTAGCAGACCTCAGGAGGATGAAAAAAAGACTTGTCTCTTAAGCATTCTTAAAAGTATTTGGAGATAACCTCTTCCTGTGGCTTTTTTGTCGTTGTTTTTTATTTAATCAATTACTTGATAATGGTTTAGACACTAAATGGAATGGAAGCTTCAGGCATTTTTAGTTGAATTTTGAAATCCTTCTTAAATTAACTGCAGCAGTCTTGTGCTTTCTACAAACCCATATACTCAGTGGAACAGTGAAGTGTATTCATATGTAGATAGCATGCCATGTATTTGTGACTGACTTAGGTTTCTGAAAATGGCCTTTAGCTTTCCTATTGTTCAGTTGATTAGCGAAGTTTAATAGAGGTTTATGTCAGAGAAATCTGAACACTCTTAGTCTTGTTCTTTATAGAAAGATATTTTAGTGCTTTACAGATCAGAAATTTGTAACTAACTGGAAAAGCAAGTTTTTTTAATATTATAATAGCATGACAAAAATAGTATGTACATTGTGCAACCAAAGAGATTTAGCCTTAGTTTCTGTACCTGCAATAGAAGTCTGCTGGAGGAAATGTTTTGCTTAGCTACTCGAGGATATGTGAGACTTTCTTGCTCTCAAGATACTTCACACTCATGTTAGTGTCTCAGGATCACTAGCTTTTATATATATCAGGTAACAAGGGAGTTTGAATTTCAGTTCCTTAATTTGTTTCAGACCTTTTGGTAATTCTTAGGCTTTGACTGTCACTCTTGTGTTCCGATTACATAATGGTAAAAGGGAGATTTATAATTTTTCCCTATGTAATGAGCACAGGAAAGGGACTATATTAGTTTACATAGTGCTCTAAAATAAGGTGAGAAAGAAGAAAGCTTCTCTTTCTTTTCATCTTCAGTCAGTAACTTTGCTGGCAAATAGGAGAGAATTATGATAATGAAGAATATCTATTTATTAAGTCTTGATTATACAAGTAGCAGGGAAACTGGGCTGATGCTAATCTCATGTGATCTCCTAGCCATTAAAGCAAAAAATAGTAGTATAACTAGGTAAATTATATAGTTATATATAGTTATAATATTATATTTTGTATATACATAAATTATACAGTTACTTGGGTATCAGTATCACATAATTTTTAATATCATGATATAAATTGGTACTATCTTCTTCACCATAGAGATTTCAGTGTGAGACTGTCTGAGCATATCATAAGGTCTGTTCAACCTAGCTATGGATGTATTGCAGTTAGGGAAGCTTGGGCTCTGTACCTGCTCTTGCCATCTGTGAGTTACCTTTGCTCTTTTCTTGTCTCTGATCCTTTGTGAATAAATGTCTTGGTGAGTTGAACGTCAATTGTTATCTTCTTCTTTTCTCATGCATGTTGCAAATATAAAGGCAGTGCATGCACTTTAGGGGGATATTAGATTACCTAAAAGGCTAACCTAACAGCCCACAAACATTGGAGAAAGGCAGAAGTAGAGGCTTAATGTGCTTTCTGAATTAGTAAAACAAGGTCTCTGTTCTTCTGTGCTTTTTTTCTTTCTTAATTTCTGGTCAGCTTTCGGAGAAGAGAGGCCACCACATCTTTGGCCTGAGTTTGTTGAAATCATAATTCAGCAAATTAATTTCACTTCCCAGGTTCACTGGTTTTATTAGGAAATCTCCACAGCCAGTATTGCCTAGTTTGTTAAAATACTGGCTCGTAATACTTAGGCAGCCAATTCTACTTTGCCTGTGTGTTGACTAATTTGTAAATTTTAGTAACGTTTAAAAAGACAGTATAGAAGATAGTATAGAAGATTTCACAGTAATTTAGATGGCTTTTTAAAATATATTTTTGTTTTTTCCTGATTAGGCAGTAACGTGGTATAATTACACTTATTCCTATCAAGGGCATTCTGGCCAAACTCAGCATTTAAAAGATTCTCTGATTCATCACAATTTCACTTTTCTAGCAGTAAGGCCCAGTAAGATTAGTGGGAAACATACATATCAAATGGAAGACATTCCTCATACTTCTCTTTATCCTGTTGTGTCTACATTTTCACTTATGTGGTCTAAGATGAGCACTTTCCTTCATAGCTGTCACCATTACATGTAGAAAATGGTCAGTAAATCTTGTTAGTTGATGAATTACATTTTCATTCTCAAGGTTGTCTGATTACATATTTAAACCGTCCAGCTACTTTTAACAATTTTGAATTTTTTTTGCCTTTTAATTACCTTTGGCTTTCCTACACAAAAGTTCTTAGCTTCACCACTAGTTTTTGGAGTTCCTCCGCTAAATTAAGGACTCTTAAATTGTCCAAAGTCTGTGATGTGTCTTAAGGGGAAAAATAAGGAATGAGACCTGTTCTGGGTTTGTGTAGCAAGGTTTTTGGTAGCAGAGTGGTGCTACAGAGGTGGCTTCTGTGAGAAACTGCTAGAAGCTTCCTCCATGTCTGAAAGAGGCAGTGCCGGCCAGGTACGGGATGGACCAGCTGCTTATCAAGGCTGAGCCCATCAAGTGATGGTGGTAGTGCCTCTGGAATAATGTATTTTAGAAGGGGAAAAAGTTGCTGTGCAAGAGCAACTGCAGCCAGAGAGTGGAGCAAGAATATGTGAAATAACTCTGCAGACACCAAGATCAATGAAGGAAGATGTACTTCACTGGAGCAGAGATTCCCCTACAGCTTGTGGTGAAGACCATGGTGAAGCAGGCTGTCCCTCTGCAGCTCATGGATGTTAACATAGCAGCAGGTATCCACCTGCAGCCCATGGGGAACCCCCCTCTGGGGAAGGTGGATGCCTAAGTGAGTCTGAGAGCCCATGCTGGAGCAGGCATCTGGCAGAACCTGTGTACCCATGGAGAAAAGATCAGCCAGGGTCAACCCACCACAAGAATGAAGATCTTCCCCCTGTTCTAGGTGAGGACCTGATCTAGCAATGGGCAGAGAGGCAAATTCTTATATTCCCGCAACAGGTTTGAAACATCTCCACAGGGGCACTGCAAATACAGGAGTCCTGGCTCCCACATGAAAACTCTGAACACTGAGCTCTCTTGGCTTAATCTGGGTTGTGTTACTTACCTCACTTCTGTAAATACATTTATTTCTGTTGCTGCTTGTTTTGAAGGGAATTTGCAGTTCTTGTTTTTTGGTGTTTTTTTTTGTTGTCGTTGAAAGACAAGACCAAAGTGCCTGTCTTCTTGAGGGAGTTGTGTGTGTATCTTCTGAGTGGAGGGAAATGGATCCCGGTCATGGTAAAACAAAAAGAAAAGAAAAGGAAAACTTTAAAAAAGAGATGTGGAGAGTGGACAAGTTGTTGTTTTAAATGGCTCTCTGCTTATACAGGCTTTCTCCCATCTACTTGGATTCCTGTTTTTCTTCACTTAGTTTGATATCAGATTTCTCCATAAAAGCAGGTCAGTAGCCTTTACCTGGACGGGAGGAATCAGTTTTTCAAACCTTAGTTAAAATTGCTCAGCAATGTGATACATTTTTCTACCTCTTAATCTCAGTCTTATTTGAAATCCAGATTTAGGCTCTATAACATGGACATGCTACTTTGTCTAGGAGGCAGATAAAAATACAGCGTTTTATATAATGCATTTCTCCCTGCTGACTTTACCCATCCCATAGAGCAGTTATAAAGTAAACCAAAATGTATACCTCACTAGTTTGCCCTATTTCAACTTCTGTAAACTGGATCATTATCTCCTTTACTTAGAATTTCTATGAACTGTCCAGATGTTCTTAAAATGTTATTTACCCTTGCTATGGAAGTGGTGGTTTTGAATTACTGGGTATTTTGCACAAAAATAGAGAATTCCAAGAGAGTAGTAGAAGGGAATTTTTAGAAGGAGCAGTCCTGACAGCTGCAGAACAGCAGTATGTGTGGGTCAGTCTGTGCTAAAAGTTGCAGCTGGGGTGGACTGTGCTAAGGAGATAAAGTTGCTCTAACTGCAGTCCATTTGTAATTAGATAAGGAATACTGACAGGATCAGTGAGTTAGTGGCTCCCCTCCAACGAGAGCTATTGACTGAACATTAGGTTTTGCATGAGACGGCGATGCAGTCGATAAAAGCATCAGGCCCTGTTTGGAGTAACACCGCCGATTACTCTCTAATTTGCCGCCTGGAAGTGAGCCACAGACATTTCAGCCTCGTGTTTAGTGTTGATGAGATCTAGAGTGAACATTTTAATCTTATGTTTACTAGCAAACCACTTGCAACGAGGACGCAGCATCACAAAAGGGTATCTCTCTGATGGCTTTCCAGCAGTAAAGCTTTGTTTTAGCTGTAAGCCAGTTCAAAGCTACAACTTGATACGGATTGTTCATTTTGTAAGCTGTGGCTCAAGGCAATCTGTTAAACCTTTGATGGGTGGTTTATTTTGTTCTTTAAAAGGTATATATGATGTTTACCTTGTGATTAAAACGCAGTATTCATTTTCCAAATTATAGCAAAGTCTCAGTTCTTCAAAGTGCTCTAGATAGAAAGGGACACCTATTTCACTGCTGGGGGTCCACACGGCTACAGCTGTCTGCCAGTGGCAAGCAATTTGTAGGACTAGAGCTCTTCTGCCAGCCTCCTCCTCTTTGCTTTCACAGATTTCTTTACCAATGCTGTTAGCTTTTTTAGATTCATACATGTGGTGGTTTAAAGAAATTGAGTACGTATGTGGTGATATGTGATTTGCCTTATATCAGGACTACAGGCTAACAACCTTTAGCTGAAATACAGCTTTAAGTGTACACCAGTGAATGTGAAAGAAAAAAAAATATAGGAGGAGGGAGAAATGTAATTCTGAAATGATTTTTCTAAAGAAAAAAAAATCTTTCAGGAATGCATTTGTGTGACTCCACTGTGGTTCCATTTCCAGGCAACTGGTTTATTCAAGTACCTACAAGAGATATCTTATCCTATTCTATGGCTACTGGAACTATATATATATATAAAATTTTTGGTACAAAAATAGGTTAGCTTAGGAGATAGGGAATATGAAAGTTTGTAAGTTCTGGGTTTTCATCCATTCAGAGCAATTTTTTTTTTTTATTTTTTTTTTTTGCTACCCAGTGGTGATTTGAAATCCTCCGTGCAATGAAGTATCCAATTTGTAAGTAATTACAGTAGGAAAGAATGATACCACAAAGCAGAGTTCCCTAAATCATCAGTAACCCTAACTGTGGTGTAAATACCTCAGATGAGATCAAGTGACAATTGTTCAGGAAGCTTGCTGTTTTCATTACAGTTGACCAATCTCCCTAAAAATGCCCTCCCTTAGGCATGTGAGGAGGTGCTTTTTCCCATACCATAGTTCCTGTTGTATGAGGGAATCAAGTTTCTGCTCTTGTTCCACAGGAAAGTTTGGGAATCTGTGTATAGCCTATGAATTTTGATTAACCATTCAGATTCATTAGTGCTACAGGATTTGGTCAGGCTTTGTTGTGGGTGCGTATCTAGCACTGCTGACAGCAGTGGCTGAGCTGATGGTGCTTATCAGGTGTTTCATTTCAGAACTGGTGTGTTAGAGTGAAACCAGCTTGGGGCAATCAAATAGAGGAAGTTCAGGGAAACAACATATGTAGAAAGAAGATTTGGTGCAATAAAAAGTTTTGAAAGACAGACTAAGTTGTTAGAAAGGAGATTGTTGGAGTTCTGTCAGGAGTCCTGGAAGTGCAGGCATTCTCCATAGGCTTGCTGTATATCAAAAGAGCTGACACAATAATAAAAATAGCTCTTGCTTTCATCTTGTACTACTTGCATCCAAACTGGTCCATAAAATTTATCGGAAGTTTGAGTACACTTGAATGCAGGATTTAAATTCTGGGCACAGAGTCTCGGAGCCTTATGAACTCCAATCTCCTACGAGTTACTGCTGCCGTCTCCAGAAAAAAAGAAGTTATTTTGTATAATTCAGATGTTAATGTCACAATTGGGTTTAAGGATGAGAATAATTACTATCTAGTTTAGATCACTTCTGCAACAGAAATTCCTGTCACCCCAGCAGCAAGGTGGTAGAAGGTTGGCCCAGTTTTGCAGCTGGGCTTCAGGCTTAAGGAAAAGCTTTGTATTGATAGTGCTTTAGCTAAATGCAATAGGAATTTGAAAATATTTATAATGTACAGCCACTCTAGGGGTTCTGTTCAGGCTTAAACTACCCTGTCCACTCAGTGAGGTTGTTCATGAGAAGATCAGTTTTCTCAGCCCTCTTGTAGCTCTGCTCTTTTTTTGCTGCCTTTAAGATTGCTTAATCCCTTTCAGCATGGGAAAGCAGTCATCCTCTGTACAGTTTATCAGCATAACTTCTTAATGACTGTTCCTGTATTTATCTAGAACTTGAAAAAAGAAAACAAGTTTTTCTGACATTTAGAGCCTTTGATTTGTAGTTTTTTATATATGCTGAAACCATTCATACACAGTGAGAGTCATGTTTCATGAAGCATGATGTTTATTTTCATATTTTTGGTGAATTGGGACTAACATGGGCTTTTCAGAGCTACTTTGGAAGAGATATGTAAACTGGGAGAGGTTCTCAAAAGTTTTGGGTAGGACAGAATAGGGAGAGCAATATGACATGATTTCAAAGCAGAAGACTTGTTTAGGTTGTAAGCCTAGGAACAGTCACCAGAGATGGAGAACTGGAAAGGACAGATTTTGAAGTCCAGAAACCTGAGAACAAAAATCCAGAACTATTCTGGAGACACTGCTATAGGGAAAGGAACATTGCACAGGAACAAGGAAGGAAAATAATTTAAGGAAATACATACAAGGAATTTTTTGCCTACTTCTGAGAATATTTCCTTATGTGAAGGCAAGAACAGTAGGCTTTTTAAAAAAAAAAAATCTGTATCTCTCTGTGTCCATTTGCATAAGCTAGTATAAACTACAAGCTGGCCCTTACAGAGCCCATCCAGAGATGGGATTTCTGGGAGAAAGTGTGTTTAAATTTGCCATTTACCTTGGAGGCTCATCTAAGTCAGGATATCATCACCAATGTTATGGTGGGTTGTATGAGCTTATTTCTGTTGATGGCTAGCTCTAATTAAGAGAGGGCCTATGCAGAGTGATACACCAGAGAAGTAATGGACTAAAATAGCACTGCTATGCTGCTGGTGAGATTAAAGGTGATACTGTTCTCCATTTTGCTGGAGGGTAATGTTTTCCTCAGAATATCCCTAAGCTAGTGTGAGGGATATTAAACTCATGCAGATGTATTCAGGCTCTTATGGCTGTTCAGTATAATGATTTAATTAAATTAATTAAGCCAGAACACTACTTGAGCACTGAATAATTTATCAAAATGGATTTAAGGGTAGAATCAAAACAGTATGTCTTCCCAGATTTTGTCTTGCATGAGGGGAAACTTCATCCTGCTGTGATCATCCCCTGTATAAATGTATTGTACAAAATGTCATGAAAGCAGTTGAGGTAGACTTCACTAAAATCTCTGCTGGGTGTATGTAGTATGGTACTAAATTTAGACGCAGGCTTCTAGGCCAAGACACTGTAATGAATAATAATATGAGAGTGTGTGTGAAGAGATGTGACACCACATAGGGGGATGCATAGGCTGCCCAGGTGGAGTTTTCTCATGAGTAAGTGATACATAAAGGTGTAGTCAGAAACCTCTGTCTGTGGTCTGGAGGAAAGCAAGGGAACATTTGCTGTAGTACACTCCAAGACTGGGAACTGGGAACATCACCTGACAAAGTAGTCTGGAAGGCGGGCAGGGGTGACTAGTCTTTGTTAAACTTTTTGGGCTACTGTGAATGTGAGTGATGTATGATGGACCATTGCATTTTCTTGAGGTTCAAAAGTCACAGACTAAAACATCAGTTTAGATTAAGGTATTTCTTCTAGCTTTCTGTACCTTGCTGGTATAAGATTTTTTCCTTTTACCAAATCGGTCAGTTTTGGGTACTTTGTGGCAGTCAATTCTTGTAATAAGACTTAATTGAATGGCTAATCAATAATTACATGGACAGTTGATCAACTGTATCTTTGTAGGGTCTACAGGAAAAAAGGAGAAAAGTACTGCAGGAAACCTTGTTTTTTTCATAATGGACTGCAGCTCAGGTTTTGTCACAAATATTTTAAACTTAATATCCTTATCATGTTTCTGACATCTTCTGGGTTTTGCTGGTTTATGTTTTTATATTTTTAATGATTTTCCCATGAGATTGAAAGAAATTATCTGTGCTTTTAGATTAAAAGCTGGTACCCTCATGGCATTGCTATAGTGTGCTCTGGTTAGTATCCTGTTTTTTTTCTGGAAGAAACTTCAACTGCCTTTTATATTTAAGTTGTACAAATCTTGTGCTTCAAAAACTGTGTAGTTGTCAAAGAGGCCTGCACCCTCAATAGAACCTGCTAGGTCTTCTGAAGATCTGGTTGGTAAGTAGTTATGTATACCAGGCAAGAACTATATAAGTAGACAGTTTTATTATTGTAGCATATGTGGGTTTTTTACTTTTTTTCACAACATTTACTTTATGAAATTCACTTACTACTTACTAAAATTCACTTACCACTGACATACAGCTATCTTCAAGGTAGAGGATAACTCTGTAATAGCACCTGTCCTGGAAGTATATAGGTGTGCTTAATAAATTTAACTTACAGGAGATGATTTAGGTAGGCAGAATGTAATAAGGTAAACTGAAATTTGGTTTGGAAACTGAGAATGAATGCTATGAGGTATTAAATAACAACAGGACTTTACAAAAAACCCAAGACACCTGGCAGTGCTGCCTCACTCCAGACTGAGGTGTAGACTGAATAACCACATTGTCTCTGATTCTGTCTCAATTGAAGTTCATGAGGGGAAAAAAAATCCCCCATTTTTAATGGGCTTTGGACCTGTCCCTGGGAGGGAATTTTGTCTGCTTTGAATTATCAGACCGCTTCCTGGTGCACCTGTGTTTTCCTTGGAGGACTCCCATCTAAACAGGGGGAGGCATGGTCTTGCTCAAACCTGTGAGATCTGAGAAGATCAAAGCCCAGGGCAGGGAGGCTCTAGTGGCAGCAGCTGAACAAAGCCAACCACAAAGCAATACTGTGCAGCAGGATTTCCTGTGGGGAAAACTCCTAAGTCCTCCGGAGGGTGATGGCCATGAGGAAAACCACAGCCAAGGAATGAACTCAAGTGACACTGGGATAGATGCAGCCATGCTATGGTTAGGGGAAAGGATGCACATCAGTGTTCATGCCCCTTGGGTGGCAAAACTAGAAACTTGCAGACTGGACTGGATTGATGGTGGTACCAGAAAGTACAGGCTTCTCACTTTCCTACCTTTCTCCTCTCCCCTGTAAATCAGTATCTTTAAAACACTGAGAGAGCTTTTTAGGGTGTTTCACTTGAATAACAATTAGTAGGATTAGTTAGCTTCTACAAGGAATTGCAGAGTAAGAAACCTTGCTAGAATTTCTGATTTGTATAAAACAAACTTTGAAATCTCAGTAATTAGGATCCTGTTTGTTAAGACTAGTGTAAAGATAATTACTCTAGAGGCATCCGTATTACTGGACAACACACCTGCATCTCAAGAGACAATGACATTAATTGTAAAGTGTGCATCTTTTTCTCTCTGCATAGCTTACATCAGCCTACTCTGCAAATTTAAAATCAGCAAGCAATTTGGCTTCCTTTGAGTGTTTTTTAGACTGGGAACTGAGGAGTTTCATTTTAATTTCCTTAAAAGACTTTGAAAAGCCACCACCACCAACAAAAAAAAAATCCACCAAACCACCCCAAAAGCAGCCATCAATGTGAATTCTAAGGCTAGTTAAATGTAGAAGCAGCATGTTCACTACACATACTAGTTTGTTCATGCCCTGGATCTACCCTACAGTATTTTTTTGGTGATGAGTTGACCTAATTCATACCAGATGACATATTTGTTTCAATATCCATCAGATTGCATAGTATATTAATTTGAAATATCTTGTCAATAAGTACTAAACTGTTGCATTTTGTTCACCACAGAAACCTTTTGATATAGAAGCTTCCTCCTTTGGTGAAAAAGATATTTCACGCTTTCCAATTCTTAGTCTTCTCAAAAGACAACTTAGCCACAAGTGCTCTTACCTTTATTTTCCCCAAGCTGAAGTTGTGCAGATGGATGCAACTGACTGAAAATTATACAGCTGGCAGCAACTGCATCTCCAACACTGAGCTACCGTGACACCTTTCTTGATAACACCCTGAGGAGCTCAAGTATGTGGTCTGGAGATACTGCCTTCAGCAGTGTGACCCTGTGCTGAGGCTCCATGTACACTCACTCCGTGGGGCTATTTGTTGAGGTGATCAATCCAATAGCAATTTAGCCAATGTCCATGTTAAAATCTAAAGCCTTCTGCACAAAGCTGTGACAGGTATCACCAGTTGACAAGTGAAAGGTGTACAGGAAGGTTCCTTGTCTGCTTTGTCCTGGCTGCTATGTTCTTGCCTTTCTAGTTAAGGCAGCTTTCTAGTTAGGGGCTGTTGCTCCTGCTCGAAAACATGCTGCAGAAGGCCTCTGGAGAGGTGGGGAGAAGGATCTCTGATGTCTGATCAGCAACACAAAGACAGTGACTAAAAGGTCAGGAAGCTCAGGCTGGGAGATGGCCAGATCTCTGGAGGCATGAACAGTAAAAGTCTGTCTAAATAGGGTTCGCCTTACTGCTAGGTGTAGAGTTTACTGCAACCAAGGGAGTCATTGAGCTGTGGATCCAAGGCAAGCTGAAAGAAAATTACCTGATTTTAAAGACACAGTTGATAGGGGACATAGTTTGAAGCCTCCTTATTTAGTCATGAAGATTTGGCTAGTTTTTAAAAATTACCTGTTGTGGTAGCAAATCCAATGAAACTTGGACTTTGGTTTTATCAGTCTGCCAGGTGTTTTCACAGAACTTTCTGTAAGAAAAAAGAAAATAATGCAGGCAGTGCTTCTTCAAAGCCCTGGCAGATGCAGGGTCCCATTGCAAGAGGGCTTTTCACATAATTGTTGTTATCAATAGTGTATAAAAGAAAAAAAAAAAATCCTGCTCACACAGTTCATGTTGCTGGTATTTTGAGGAGACATGAAAAGGGATGTGTGGCTGTATTGCAGGTCTTGGGCTTTGCATTTTGTACTTTCCATGTTTTCAGAAACCCATCTTGAAGCTATTGGCATCTTCTGCATTTTGTTACTCTCCTTCTTGTAACAAAATACTTTTCTTAGATCCCGTAGACCAGCAGCAAAAAGAAGTATCAGTGTTACTGTTGCTGTAATTCATTCCATGATCTTTGCTATTAGATCAGCAAGTGACCTTATACACAGAAAAAGGTTGCTCACAGGCTGTTTCCTTCTCTTACTACAGGGCTCCAGGGCTGCTTGTCACTACTATTTCTTCTTGAACATGCAAAGTGTTTCAGAAAACCAATAACTGTCATAAAAAAAATGCAAAATTCTTCTTTGCAGTGTGAATTTCTCAGGATTTTACTTCTGCATTTATTTATTTATTTATTTATTTATTTGTAATAATAGAGCTAAAATTAATAGTTCAGGTATGTTTGCCAAGTAAGCATCACATTTTTAAAAACTGCTGACTCACAGTATTTTTAGTATAAGAATATGGGGTTTTATAATTGATTTGTCCATTTTGATGATTGTTCCTCAAAACCTTTCCAAAGCAGTTTTTTAAAATCAGACCATTTAATACAGAACTTGCATAAAGGAGCATTAAGCTGTTATCTTTCATTTGTATTATAGAAAACACTTTACACGTTTCTAGAGAAATAGTATGAAAATGAAAAATTAGTAATTTAACACAGATGCACTTTCATGATAATCTTAAAATGGAATGAAATATCCTAGGAACTGGAGAAATATGTCATTGTACAGCTCAGAAAGCTACTTTATATTTCATTTGCAGCAGTTAAGTTGGGTGTTAAGGAGAGTGACTACCCAGCCATAACACGCTTCCCTTAAAGAGCTGTGATTTGTAACTTATTCAACCAGAAATTTCTTAAGACAGGGATAATAATTCTGAAAGCAAAGTACACAAAACCTGACCTACTAGCCTCTTTTTCTTTTTTCTTTTTTTTTTCTTTTTTCTTTTTTTTTTCTTTTTTCTTTTTTTTTTCTTTTTTTCTTTTTCTGTAAGCTTTTATCTCATGATTCATCTGGGGGTGGGGTGAGGGGGAAGAATTCTATTCTCCTCAGATACTGTCATAATTTTTACTGGGAGTGCAGCAGGTATACACTGCTACTTTTTCTATAGCAAACAAGGCCATCTACAAGGGGCACAAATCTGAATAGAATGAAAGAGCATTCTTGTGAGACGTGCTTTGGGCTTTGACCTGTCTGAAATCTATTGGAGGGAATGATGAGAAAGAGGGACGGAGAAGTCAATTTAAGCTTTTTCCCAGAAATTCCTGCAGTTATGTAGACACTGTGCTGCAGGGGTGAGTTGAGGAGGGCTAAGAGAGAATTGACAGCATGCAAATCATTTTACTTTGCCACTATTTCTGGAATATCCATCCTCCTGCAAAGTATCTGAAAGCTTTAAGGTGGTCCTGCCCAGGGGTGTATGGTACTTATTGCCAAAAAAATAGTGCTTCATTTCTCGAATATGTTGGTCTTCTGGAAAAACTAGCTCTTAGTGTGAATAAGGACAGCTCAACAGTTCTTTGCCTGCTCCAGGGTAATTATATAAATGTTTCAGTCCCTTTGTGAAGGGCAGGAAAATAAAGAGAGGGGGAGCTCGATAAGGATCCCCTTTTAGGCTGGAAGTTAAGGATGTGCTCTTTATAGAGAGTGCTTATGCTTATCCCTTCCCTCATTGGTAGGTGCAGGTGAGATGAGGAATAAATTTCATTTTTATGCTTGGAACAAGTATAGGTTAGGTGCAAAGTTAGAACCAGTAGTTAACCTTCAGGACTCCTTTCTAGGAAGCACAAGGTTCTTTTCTGTGCATGTCAACTTGACACTGTTCACAACATTGTAACCATAATAATTAGAATATATATGGAGGGAAAAAAAAAAAAAAACCTGGGTAAAGGAAGGAATTAGAACAAAAGCAAAAATGTGGGGCATATCTAGATTCATGGTTCCATGTGTTAACTTAGGTAAGATTATTTTTTTTCTTTTTACTATCAGAGAAAACAATATCTTTCATCCTTGAAAGAGCATAGGCTTTTCCTTACTGCTCCTCTGCTCTCTCAGCATCTCCTATTCATTTCTGTGGCCACAACTCATTTTCAAGTCCCTTGGCAGAACTGACTTGTGGGTTGAGATTCCTCCCCTCCTGGCCATCATACATCTTTTAGTTGTCTGATTCCAGTCATGTCACAGGCTGAGGCTCTGCTGGAGTGTTAAGAGGTCTGTTTGTGAATAGAAACTATATAACGGGGTTCATGCTTTCCCAGGACTCTTCCCTAGTGTTCTTTCACCAGAGCTGATAGATCCAAAGCCTTGATGCTTTTCATTTGCGATTCAAGACTTAACTTCGCACTTTTTCTAGTGTAGTTATGTTAATTGAGAGTGCCCTGTACATGGTGTTACTAACCCCTAATACGCTTGAAGTTTTATTGGAGAAAAAAACCTACCCAAATATTTTACCATTTGATGAGGGCATAAGATTGCTGACAAAAGCATTCTTTTGCTGGGTAGAAATAAGCAACTTTGCAGTGGAATAAACTTATTCAGTATAGACTGAAAAATTGAAAAGACTGTTTATATATATTTATACTGTTATTCAGTATTTATACTGTTATTTTGTTTTTTGTTTTTAAATTGAAAAGCAGTTTTTGATCAGAACCGTTGTATTTTACCATAAAGTAAAATTGTGCCTTTCAGCTGAAAATGTTGTCTTCAGCATTGTGCATGCCACTTCATATTTTGTTGTTTTTAAAAATCCATTATTTTTCTTGTATTGTAAAGTATTCACTTAATGAAGATGCTACCTTTGTTAATTTCAATAGTGCCAGAATTCTAACCAACAAGACTTGACAACAAGACAAAAGAATAAGTTCAAGAAAATGAGAGTATTTGCAATGCAACTTTACCATGTTCATTTCTGGATAAGGAATAGAGTTGCAATATAAGTTCACACTTTTGCAAGATGTTTTTCTTGAGGAAGTGTATTACTTGTTTCTTTCCTTACAAAAGTATGTAATAAGCATAAAAAGCCTATGCAATGAAAAAGCATATAAACTATTGCAAAATAGTTCAGCTCATGCACCTTAGCCCTGACTTGTAAACCACCATGTTTCAGTTGCAAGTCTCAACTTTAGCGGAAATTGCTAATTGTATAGTTGGTTCATGATGTGGCTAAATGTCCACTAGGGATTAAGGCAAGATCACAAATCTCTTAACTCATGACCTCGGACAGACATGAATGTTGGCCTCCAGAGACGAAAGGCTAATACACAGCTCTGCTACTGTCAACTCCCCATCCTAATCTTGTCCTCGGTAAAATCAAGGATTATTGGTGTTTTATGTTTGGTGGTGGTTTTTTGTTTTGTTTTGTTTTGTTTTGTTTTTTGTTTTTTGTTTTTTTTTTTGTTTGTTTTTTTTTTAATCTTAGATATATATGAATACAGAGCAGTTACATGGCAAAGAATAATGAGAAAATGTGGGCCAAAAAAACCCCCAACCTGAAATAAGGAATAAGAAAAATTTCTAAAACTTGGTTATGGGAACACATGACTTTTACATGTTTCTGACAATTCCATGTACTTGGATGAATCTTGGGAGATCCAGGCAAGGACCAGTTCCTTTTACAGTTAACAAACAAAAAGAAAGCATATGAGCAAACCTCAAAATTCTGTCTGTGGGACTTTAATATTGAGCTTTTGAAACAAACAGAAAACATATTTTTTTAAGAATCCTCATTCTTGATAATAGGAATTACAGTGGATCTTTACATTTCTTGCAGAGTGATATTAGTGACTGGTAAAACGTGCTAAACACAGACAGTAAAATTTATACATGACATTTCTCTTTTGAAAGGTGATGATTCAAAGTGCAGCCCCGTAAATGGCTTATAGATTGTTGCTTAAATGGAGATGATGCTAATGACCTTAGCAGTGACTTGAACCAAAATATTTGGGAATGAACAGATGACATAAGTGTAGCAAAGTTAGCAAAGTGTATTGTTGAATGTTTGAGAACAAATTTGATAGTATGAAATGAACACTAAATTTAATCAGAAATGGAGAGAGGAGAGAAAAATTTTAGATGATCCATTTAATTTTTCAGCAAATTTATTGTTTCTCTTTCTTAAGAAATAATAATTTTAAAAGATTTTAGCTGATATATTCCATGTAGAATTGATGGCTGCCCTACTTTTGAAAATGATTGTTCTTCATTTTAAAGTGAGGCAGACAAAAAGGATGATTTAGCAGAACTTTTGGATTGGAGATGATGTAACGTTGTAAAGAATTACCTTCTAATATATAGAATCTACCCAAGTGTTTTCACACAGCATGTGTTTTCCGTGGTGCAGAGGTACGCACAAGACCCTTCTTGTATATTTGCATGTCAATGTGGGGCTGTCCTGGAAGGGGAGGCCTACAGAGAGCCATTGTTGAAATGAGCCTGATCTGATCCCGGGTCTTAGCCCATTGCAATGGGGGGGGATGTTGCTCCTTGTTTGGCATGAGGTAAGGCTGCAATTTAAACCAAAACAATGGGCATGCCTCTCTCATTTTTGCATTTCTAATGGCTGTCATGAGAAAGACTGCTGTGAATAGTAGAGGAGGCTTAAGGTAGCTATTAAAGATTTTTATGTTGTTAGCTTGAACGAGCTCCTTTGTAATTTAAAAATGTTACTAATCTGGCAAGTCACTTGTTCAAAATAAGCACGATTAGCAACTTGAACCATAATTTGTGATTTAAGAATTTACTGTATCTCTCATAGTAGCAGAGAAAAGAACTTCATTAAATATGAAGAGATCTTCTTGAAACGTTCAAAACATAATGACTGTGTTTCTAGGATCTTTAGGATATTCGCTGAACCAAAGTGCTTCATCAGATCTGATTGTGATGGAAAGCAAGATTACAGACATTTCATATTTAATGTGCAACTTTTGTATCATTTTTAAATATACCTTTTTTAATTAAAAAGCTGATAGAGATGATAATTTGTTTTCTTGTCAAGCACTGAAAACTGTCTGAAGCAATGGTGAATTCATTACAAGGAAACCATGCTTTATTTTCCCAAGGCTGTGCATTCCCTTAAAGTTATGACTTTTCAAAGAAATCCCATATGGTTGCACTTATATTTTCTTAATGGAGGATGGAGCCATCATGTCCTTGTAAAAATGAGATGAGCCTTGAGCAAGCTTGTTATTTGTGCTAACAAGTCCATTTTGTTAATTCTTTTTTTTGACAGAACACTCTCTGAAGATTGTGAAAATAAATCGATGCAGAATGGATAGAGAGGTACCAGGCCTCGACAGAAAAGCATTTAACCACATGATTAAATCTGTTTTTACATACTAGAATGTTTCCCATCCACCTCCTGCTTAATTTCAGGTCTATGATTTAATCTTTTAAAGTTCAGCATATGGTTATTCTTCCTAACTGGGTCTCTAGCTGAAGCTTCTGATGTATATATTTTGGCAGTGTTTCATTTCCTTGTGTTGCTGTGTTTTTGAAAATGCACATGTTTTGCCAGCACCTCTATGGTCTGTGCCTACCGTGTTCATAAATCTCACTGCCCTTTGTATGACAACTAAAAGGATAACTTCTGAGGCAGCATTCATGCGGTGACCGGCGCTTTAGAGTGCATCTCTATTTAAATATGAGTTATGCTACCGTGCGCTGTAGAGAGCCCTTCGTATCATCAGAAGTTTAGAGAAAGATGTTTATAAGGTATGATGTGGATTCCGTTATTTTAATGAGATACTACTCCTCTGGTATGTAAAATTGACATGAATATTTATGAAGCAGACACAAAATCTACTTGCCCACCTTTCATTATGTTGATGAAATTGTAATGAGATTTCACTCGCTTGTCAAAAAGTTGCTTCCCTTGGATGGATTAGCAAAGGGAAATTTTACAGCACAGCTTTGTGCAACAGCTTATTGTGTGGAATAAGAAACTCTCCGCTTTCCAGCCGAGACTTTAGGTAGGAGCGGTTCATAGTTGGAAAGAGTCTCTGTAGTTGCTGTACACTGTCTGCAAGACAGGTGGTAAGGAGAGGCATTTCAGGCTGCGTTTACCTGCACCATACAAATGCTGTAAGCCCATTGTGCTCTGGCCTCCTCCTGTCACCCAAGGCTGGTTAAGCCAGGTTCACAGCGCTAGCCCCCGCTCTTTAAAGCAGAGTGGGTGTTGTCCTGATGAGTCAGGGGGCAGCCCACCACTTGGCAGACCCAGTGGGTGATAAATGTCCAAAGCCCTCCAGGCTGACTACACATTTTTCATCATTAATCCGGCCTATTGTGAGCTGGTCACTCACATTGATTCCAACTAGAGGGCATCATCTGCCGTTAAGAGGGTGATGACTCGCTAAAAATGAAGGCCTGAAACTAATCAAATATAGTTAGAGCCTTTGCTGGCAGCTTGCTTGGATTGCTCTAGGGCACTAATAGGAAAGCAGCAGACATGTGGGCAGATCCCTTCAGGCGCTGTGTGGCTTTGTACAGGAATGCGATGGTTTCCTTTGACAGCATGTCGTGTTATTATAGCTATTATTGAGTCAAACGCTCTTATAAGAAATTCTTCTGTCTCTTTTTTTCATTTTTTTTTTCTGGTTGTTTTGCAATAAAAAAAGCCAAAAAGATGGGTGATTTTGGAACCATAATGTAACACCCGTCCTGTCAAGTCAAGATCAGGCTAAATGATTGTGCTACAAAGAGAAAAGAATTCCCTCTGCAGAGAGCTTTGTCTGCCTATCGAAATCATCTGCCTGTCTTTCTTTCTATTTAGCTACTTATTTATCTATTTATCTAAACGGCTTCATTCATTTTGTTTAAAAGTAACACATATGCCCAGCTTGATGCCTTATTCAGTGCTTGTCTTTGAATAGTTATAATTTGTTTGTATGGAATAAGTCCAGCTGAGAAGTAAAGGCTGAAGATCTGTGTAAATCATAGCCTCAAGTGAAATTATAGATTTTACAGAAGTTATAGAATTATTGTGTTTGCAAGCAGCTTGTCCCTAATGCAAAGCAATGAGGCTTTCCCCCATGATTTTTCTCCTTCACCTCACTAAGCGTGGCCGCCCTCTTCTAAAAGTTCACATTACCAGAGGTTTCCCCTTGGAAGAATTTGAACAGTGCTGGAAGAGAGCCCTTTTCAAGAATGTATGCGTTGTTGGCAGGACGCTTTCCAAGAGTCCACACTGCTGGCAGGGGGGCCCACCCCTTCTGGGATTGTTTTCTGGGGTTCTCCTACTGAGAGTTCATGTTGGAGAAAGTCAGCATGTTTAATTGGTAGCTCATAAAGCTCTCTCATTTTTAAATGCTTTGACCACAGTAAAGGATTCGTAAATACGTCGGGCAGAGTTCTACTTTGTTTTTATTGCAAGAAGTGCAAATGATGCCTGGTGGCAACTTTTCAGAATGTGAAGCTGTTGCTCATTTTGAGCATTGATTTAGTCCTCTGGTAAGCAAGTTCAGTTTCCAGGTCGTGTTTTCTTAGAAAGCTCTTTATGCTACAGGAGTAACCACTTTATGTTTGGAAGAATTGCTGACAGTGCCAGTCTTAGCCATTCATTTAGGCGTAATGCATTGATGAAGTGGTCTGTTAAAAAAAAAACCCAACCAACAAAAAGTGTCCCCCCAAAAAACACCAAGACAAAGCAAAGCAAAACCAAGGCTGGTTTTCTCAAAAACCAGGACAGCTGTTGACTGGAATTGAGGGGTGAGAGGAAATTCCCTGCTGCAGGCTTTCTTAGCCTTAAACAATCTCATTGAAAGCAAGCTAATTGAGGAGCACCAAACCTGCTTTGTGACTGGGATCAGTGCATGCTGGGGAAAAGCAGTCAGGGAATTTGCTTCACAAATGTATTTCTGTTCTAAATGTGAATATAGATGGAGCCTAAGGGTCAGATTTTTGAAAGGCTAAGAAGGCCTTAAAAAGCCAGCTCCCATTGAGCTCATCTAGGCTGCAGACTTTTTCTAACCCAGAAGTTTCAGTGCTGCTGAGTTTCAGTGCACCTGTGCTGCTGCTGTGGCAAGTGTCTTTACAGATCTGAAGGAGTATAGGAATAAAATGCCCTCTGTGAGGACTTTACCTCAATTGTGGATTTTACTCAGGAAGACACAACATAAGTCAATTACTTATGGAACTATTCACACCTCTAAAAGTAGAAGCATGTTCTCCTGTACTTATTTGGGTCACTTAGTTTTGTGTCGTGGCCATTCAAGGAACCTCACATTTGAATAAAAAAGTTAGTACACTTAGCTGTTAGCTACCCATTTCAGCAATAGATTTCTTTTTAGAATCCCAGACATATCTTTTATGGAAATACTTGTTTGCATAATAGGTATCCTAATAAAGTATTTAAAAAGCTTCCCAGATTTTCTAGCAATTTATTTCATTTCGCTTTGTAAAATCCAGCTATTGTTATTCCAGAAAAAGAATAATCCTGTTCTACCCTCTTGGGTTTCTTAAACCACTCTCTTAGGTCTTGCTTCTTGTTTATATTGCTTTAGCATTGTAGGTGGTTAAGTTGTTGGGGTTTTTTTAACATAGTTTATGACATCTTGGTAGTTTAATTCAGAGAATCTTATATGCATTTCTTGTCTATTCAGCATCTTGAATAAAGTGAGTTATTTTAATTTCTCCTACCCACGAGTAAATGAATGAAATATTACTTTACTCACACATTCAGAGGCCAAGGAAAGATTTTACAAATAACATCAAAGAGGAGAAAAGTCAGCCAACTGTGAAATTACCGATCATCTGTATTTTCCCTCTAGTTTTGACTGCATATAGTGAACTGGAATAAACGCATTTTCTGCAGCATACAGCACTTCTAACTTATAGTAGGTTATACCAATTTGCTTCTGTTGATTACATGTCCATCTTACTAGAGCAGAAATAGTGTACTGGATGGTTTGTAGCATATTTTCTAGTGAACCTTCAGAAGAGTTTATATGGGACAAGAGAGGGGAAAATCCTTGTTAATGTGTATTTGCCCTCAATATTCTTAAGAAAAATACTCTGAGGAAAGATTTCCCTTCTAAAAGTGAAGCTAACCTTTCTTCACAGTGTTTAGTACACATAGACACTACAAAATAACTGATGCATAATATTCCTTTCACACTCACAGTAGCATATTATGAAATGAAGTGGTCTTTTGTTGAGTGTTTAGGAGCACATTGCGTGCATTAAACCTTAACTTCAATTGCTGGTTGGGAAGGAACGAGCTCAGTCGTCTAGCAAAGTCTACAGTCTTGTCAGTTGATCATGTAAGCAGAGCTAAGCCTTTCTTATAGGAGGCAGGCTTTAGGGAGTTACAAATAAGGGAGCCTCAAGACTGATCTGTCATCATGCTGTGTCAGTTTTTGGCTGCCCTATATTACATATGCAAAGGGTGATTGACTATGTATATGATGAAAGGGAAGTTTATCAAAATATCTGTGACCCTGTGACAACAAATACTTCAAGGCTAATTTTAGAGTGAGTGGTATGTTTATAATAAAATGGGTGAGATACTGTGCTGTGGTCTCAGACTAGCATGGCCCTTAGGGAAGTGGTTTGTTTTCTTTCTTTAAGAAGAGGTTGACATTTTGTAGTTTGGCAATTGCATTCATTGTATATGGAGACTGTAGTGCCTCCTTAGTGGTAAAGCTGCTTTAAAAAGCCCCTCTTGCTGATGGCTAAAAAAAAAACTGTAATGTGGGGCTCAGTTGGTTGATTGCATTTTGCTGGATTACTTCAGCAGTTCAAAGCACAGCTACCTCATGCACTCAACAAAACTGGGGGAGGCAGGAAGCTGCAGCAAGAGCAACGGGAGAACATTGCTGGGAGAAGGTGTAATGAGAACTTTGGAAACTGGCATTGTGGGCAGAGAAAATATAAGGTCATATTACACTCTGTACTTGAAGTTAAGTAAGCGCTCAAATATTTTGCTATTCTGGAGCCCGTACTGGGTCACTTTGTACATGTTGCTGCTTGAAACAGTAAAGAACTGATGACTGCAGTGCCACAGCTCTTTAGTTTTTAATGCTGTGTTTATTTTGGAGCACATTTAGATTAAACTTGTAGTTTAGTTCGGTTAAATGTTACTTGATTTGAAGTATTGTAACCTTGTTTAAGCAAGCCTTAGCTTTCTGTGCCTCCTTTCCAGTTCAGTGACACACAGAGGGTTCTCCTTAGGTTCTTGGCAGGATTCTGCTCTTGTTATTTGTTTTCCATGGATAAAGGAAGGTTGTGCCAACACTGAGGATACTCTCGTGTGCTCCTATAAAGCAATGTGTCTGGTTCTGTGGTGCTGGTGGACCATTTTTTTGCTAGGAGTAAGGTGTGATTTTGCAGCACCCCAGTGATGCTTAGAAGCTGTTGCAGGCTCTGGAAACTTTGCCAGACATGTTCTCTTCTGCTTCAGTGCCCATAGCAGATTGCCCCCATGGCTCCGTGGCATCTCCTCATGAGGAGGCTCTCTGTTAGCTTGGATGGATATCCTGGTGGAAATGATTCTGTGACCATGCGCTAACCTGTCTGAGGCAAAATGAGCTGCCTTAGCTTGAACTGTTAAGGTCTTTGCCAGGATGACTTAATTTGACTGAAATGCCTTAGTCTTAGAGAACTGTGACACTGTGTGTACCACTAGAATTGGAAATTTGGAGCTGTGTAGTGGCCTGCATCTGGTCAAAATGGTGTCTTTTGGCCCACACAGCTATTGGTAGAAAAGGATGCGAGAACAACCCCTGAAGTCCTCCTTAAGTGCTGTTCAGCGAATCAGAAGTGTCAGATATTAAAGGGAACTTATTTTTAATTCTTTTCTTCTAAAACATCAATATTTTGTGGTGAAGAAAATAACTTTTTTCACACAGCAGGGCATGAATGCTCCTTTTGTCATGTGTTTCTTTGCCGGCTGGAACCATAGCTTTCATTTCTTTGCGTAGGTTTTTCATTTTTTTCTGTTCCTTTTGCATAAGCAGACTTTAGCCCAATTGTGAGTGTTGTGAAGTACTGAGGGCTGACCAGCCACAATGTACAGCTGAAACTATTTTTCCAGAAGAGAAAGTGTGACATCTGAGTAGTAAAATTACTCAGAACAGTGGTCATGAGGGTGGGGGTGTGCCAGGACATTGTGCCAGCAGTTACTGCCTCGTGTTCTTAAACCAGCTTCATAATCTGCAAGATTAGGGGAGGCATTTTTCCTGTCTGTGGAGTTTAGACCAAGCAATGCTCTGGCACTGTATTAGAGATAGTGACTCTAGAGGAAAAGGCAGATTTCCTCCTGCTTGTACACATACATCATACTATATGATATTTAAAGCAAATAGATTTCCTCAGAAATTTCCTTTTCAGGAACACAGGCAATTTGGCGCTGCTGAAACATATAAATAATAATTACCTTTTGTCCCGTGTATCATCCACATGCTGATGCTTGGATTTTGAGAAGTCCTATTTGTGTATAACATGTTAATATGTCATGCAAATTTGTTGTGTTTTAATCTATTCTGGTGTGTTTGCAATAAAACAACAAAAGCTGGTAATGGAATGCAGCGATTCCTAGCACAGTGAGTCATAGGATATAATAATTTTCCATTGTGTCAGCAAACATTCTGTCATAACAGATGTTTTAATTATGTTTTTAGATGTTCAGTGGTTAGATATTGGTTGTGTTAAAACTGTTCTCTTTCAAGCTGTGTCTTTATATGATCGTAACACTCAGTATCTGGATGTAGGCCCAAGGCCATGCAACTTGTAAAGTTTATGTGTGTCTTGACATGGCTGTGAACAATGAAAGGTCAATATACACTTGCAACTTCTTGTTATGCATATAGTATGGCTGCTGGAGCCAAAATGTCAGTGTTATAGAGGAAGTTTTGTTAAGATAGTCACAGAAAGAAAATACGGGTGGCAGTGGTACGTTCAGGCTGTGTAACAAACAGTACGGTTTGCAGGTGTAGAACTGAGGAGTCCGTCCATCTTTGTCACACAGACCCCTGATGCGGAAGGGTGATGCAGCTTCCCACCTGCTTGTTAGAAGGCTTCCCCATGCTGTCTGTTCAATTTTCATGTTGAGCAGGAATACACCATGGTTGTGTAAAGTTGCATGCCGTACAAGCTGCCTTTTTTGAGTGATTGTTCTTAGATTGCAGTTTTGATTAATGACCATGCTTGCTTGGAAGCTCTAAGGAAATGGAGGGCCTCAGCGTCTTGTGAGATCTACATGCTTAATCTTTGTGTTGCTTGTCCCCTTTCCCTCCTGCCCCCTCACTAGAGATTAGATTTTCAAAATTTTTATGCCTCTTTGCGTTATTCAGCTGCCTCAAAAGTACCATATTCTAGGGAAGAACTCAGTTTCTGCACATGACCCTGAGGACCTACGCCTGCACCTTCATATCCTTCCTGGTCTTGAGCTCTGCCAAGCATTAATAGGTAACTTGAAAGCAGGGAAGTAATGGTGCAGGGTTAAAGGTAGAACTCAGTCAGGTATATATAGACAATAGTAAACCAAAACGTTTCCTCCACCAGCTATATATACATTTTAGATGAAAGTTTAATTTTTTTTTTCTCTTTTCTGTATTACTAGGCTTATGGCGTTCTATCCCTGACAATTTTATTTTCTTTTTTAAAGAAGAAATATCCTTCTTTTGTGGATAGTCTTACTTTAATTATGCTTGAAGTAAAAGCATACTGGCAAAGTTTCCAGAATTTTCTGATCTTTTGGAGGAGTCTCAATTTTCACATGTCTGAATTGAGGCATCTCTAAAGTATTTGGTTTGCAAAAAGGAGATGGCCAGTACTTGTGCAAAATTATACCCCTTGAGAAAATGAGGAGAATAACAGGTCCTGAAGTCAAAACAATCAAAATCACTGGCAAATTAAAAATAAAAAACATTTCCAATATGAGCATGATGAAATCCTGTTATTCTTGCTAACAGTTGAAATTGATCCATCTGCAAAAAGCCCACCCTTGGCCTCTGCCGTACTTTCCTTCCACTTGAATGCTATTTTGCAATTTCAAGTGGAACTTAAGTGTTTGGGATGTGTTGGGCAGTCCTTGTGCACAGTTCTGCATTTAATAGTAGCAACTGAAAGAGTTTCATAACATAGCTCAAAAATAGAAATTTTGTCCATGGAAGGTGCCTGTGTTGTCTTCTGCAAGCAATATAATTAAGAAAAGGAATATGAACGCAGAGAGCTTTTTCCAAATGCTGTTATGTTTAGACACGTACAAATGCTCTGTGATAAAAATGATTAAATGAGAGATTTAAATTCTCACTGCTTGTGGAAATAACTCAGTAATAAAATTATTTTTAATGTGCAACCAACATTTTTACATACTCGTGTCAAGATACTTACAAATAAAATTGACATACTCTTTGTATGAGTGCTCTTTAAATGGCAGTGAAAGAAATCTGTTTCTTGATCAGAAAGTGTTACTATCCAATTAGGAAAAAAAAAAACAAAACCAACTTGATCTTTGTGTAATAAGTATTTTTCTTAATTGGATACAAGCTGTACTGCCCAAGGAACATCTAGTGTGGTAATAAATGACAAGCCAAGCAATGAATGAATCCATGTAATGAGTGAGCTATGAGTGTCCTTTTTTTCCTGTTAGGGGACACTTAGCAGGACAAGATGGAAAGGCCTCACCTGTGGTCTCTGGTTCCTCCTGCCACAATGCTGCTAGGCTGACCTTCTCAGATGCACTGAAACTGCTCTCTGGCTGGAATTTGAAGCAGTTTTTAAGACTGCCAAGAACTGGTCAGACTATTTGACTACTCAGATAATAAGTGAAACACAAAAATCCTATTTAAAATAAAACAATCTGACTTTGGGTGAGATGCATAGTTACAGTGGTAGATACACATGCCTGCAAATTTCAACATTTGGTAAATGGTTTGCCACCCTTTCATTGCCGCCAACCTGTTAAAGAGTCCACTCATGAAAGCCTATTAGTCTTGGCCTAATTAATATTAATGGAATGAAGCTACTTATAATTTGGGTTTAAACGGGCAATCAGTCTTACATTTGCTTGTGAATGGTGTGGGCCTCGCTGCTTTGTGCCCTGCCCTATGTCAGTATCTTCAGTCATCTGGATTTATTGTTATATTTAATGATGAACACCTGCCATGTTTGCCAGTACATAATTTTAACACAATATAGAAGTTTGCAACATCATTGGGAAGAAATACCAGCTATAGTTGTAAGGGAGGGTCAAAAGGCAAATCAAGATTTTCCAAATCTGACACTTCCGAAGTTTGACAGCAAAGTTGTCAAGATGTAATATTTTAACTTAGTGATGTCATCTTGCAGCATCTATCTTAATTATTGGTTTTGGAACAGTCCCTTGAGTCTTCCTTTTCAGACTTGAAGGTTTGTGGTTAGTGCCTGATACAGTGGATAAATAATGGTATGATTAGTTTTGAATGAGAACTGGAGAACTGGGAAGCTATGCAGTAGCAAGTCAAGAAAAGATACAAATTATGTTATATGGTCATTTGAGTCAATGCATGCAACCGATTCCTAATTGATAACAATTATGTAAGCAGTGCTTGGTGTGCATGCTGTTGACTTCTAGTGATTATTTTTACATTTTACATGAAGAACAGAACTTAGAATTTCTTTACCTCCAAAAAGCCTATGGAAGCCTATCCTCTGCTGCCTGCAATTTCCATCATGACAGTCTCTTTGCATCAAGGCGCTGGAGGACATAAACTGTTGTTCAGTCTCATAGAGTCTAATCGAGGGAAAGAATGAGGATTATTTTGTGGCCATAAAATGGTAAATTTTGGTTAATGTAGAACAATTCCTTTATTCTGTTTTCTTTTATTACATACAAAAATAGAATTTATTGAACTGGTTGTGCTTAGTGTGTTTGATAATAGGGTATATCTTCAAACTTTTCAAAATTCTGTACTATATTTATTCAGGATATGTTTATAAATCTGATAAGGGATTAAAATTTTCATTTCTGTTCCCTTCAGACAGGATGGTAAAAGGTGAATCAGTAAAAAAACCATTTGTATTAATACACAGTAGTAAAATGATCATTTAGAGATATTTTTAACATAATAATTCCTTAAATGGGATAGTATTTTAACTTACTATAGAGAATACCTTAACCCTAGGGGGTTTTGTTTTTCTTTAAATATATCATGTTTTAAAAGCATCTTGCTCCATCATCATGTTCTTTGAAATATAATTTAGTTCTTGTATAATGAATTGTATCATCAGATATTCTGCATGGTGTTCTGGAGTGTATGCTATTTATATACTGCAGCCATTTATTCATGTAATAGATGCATTAGAATAATTTTCCTGAATACAATGCATGATTAAAGGACAATGTCAAAGTAATTTTTCAAGTTATTTTTCCCCTTTCCCTGTTGTTTATAATAGCATTTTGGAAGAGTTATACTTCAGGCATATTCATTTGAAATCAAATAGTGTCTCAGAACATTTTCTAACTTGCCTTGGCTAATTCTGGTGATCTAATGAAGAGAGATTAATATCTGTTTCACTATTAAGACATTAATGAATTTTAAATCCTGGACACCCACCTTAGCCATTCATCTTTCCTAGGAGACAAATTATTGCATAACTTTCAATAATGCTCTAGAGTTTTATTACATCCATAATGAGCATACTTGTTTAAACAGCAGCACTTTTATTTTAAATGGCTAAGAGGCATAATCCAGTTGAAGTATAAATAACTCACAACTTGAGTGATGAGGAAGTTCCTAACACACTTCGATTAATAAATGTCTTGAGTCACATTCAGAACCACAGCCTACCTATGCTTCTGGTTTGCCAGAAAAGGGGTTGAGGGCAAATGCTTTTAAGTTATACTTTGAGGAGTTTCACTCACTTCACGTGTTTTTTGTCTGGTTTTACATCTGCTGCCACCCCGTTATAAAATGCTGAACTACTGTACACAAAATGAAAGATGTGTTTATCAAAGGTTTCTTTGCTCTGAACTGCTGGACTTTTGCTGTCTCTGACCTCTAAATAGCACTCCTTCTATCCTCATTTTGCTACCAGGGATGCTGTTAAGTGTTGCACTCTTCAGGGATACTCATGTATCTTCAAGATGTCATAGCTGAGTAAATGTAAAGAGATTGGAGCCAGAGTGAGCTTTATGTTTTATGCATGTGTGTAGTCTCTTGCATGAGGGATCTTGATCCTTGATGGATGCCTCCAAGCTGTTGCCACAGTAGTAGTAAGTTGTTCCTGCAGATTCTGTAGAAACGTTCACTGAATTTCTCTGTGAGCTGGGGAAAGCTATCAGGGCCTGCCTGGATCTGCTTCTCTCTTCTAACATTCTCAGTGGTGTAGAGGAGATGAGGGGGTTACACAGGATATTGGATTAGGTAGGGAGGGATTCACGTGATTTTGATTATATAGTTGGTGTCTGTAATTTGTCCCTGAAGCTGAGATCTTTGGCCTGAGGCTTTTCTCTTTTTGCACGCCAATTATATGTGGCTCAGTGTTTGTTTGTGTGATTTGGATAAGATTTATTAAAGAAAAAGCTCATATGGATTGTTCAGTTATTTCATATTGTAGTTCATCAGCATTGCTTTGTTATTGTCACTGATTTTTCTCTCATTTATATTTTTTCCTTTCATTCTTTATCTAGTTGGGTGTTGCAGAACTCAAGCTTATTATGATCAAAACTTAATCTGTTGTAGAATTGGCACTGATCTCATTGATAAGTCAGTTGGGTCCAAATTTATATTCTTTTTCTGAATATGAAGGTCCATTGCACTGCAGACATCTGGTGTTTTGGGCACTTAAAGCTGTAAATTCCAGACAATTCTGTTATTTCTGTTTAAATACGCATGAACTGTTGTTCAAGTAATCCATCCTGTCAAAATATCGTCAAGTGTAATATATTGCTGACCTTCTCTTTTGCATATTGGAGAGGACTGCAGAAGTCTACCTATACCTACAACTACATTGTCTGTGTTGTGCTTTTCATATATTCAAATCTTTGGAAGTGTGATGACTATAGAGGATGTAATGTTTGCAATAGGTAGCTTCATTTATTCATACATCTTACTTATTTAGCCCTAAACAGGATATGACCGTCTTTTACAGTGCAATGTTGGTCTTGGGGATGAGATAATGTAATGACATGACTTGTCAAGCTACAGCCCTTACTGTGCAGGTTGTGCAAAACACACCATGAAGGAACTGCCTTCAGTCTGGAGGGCTGTAAGAGCCTCTAGTCTGTAGATGTAGTTTCGCTTCTTGTGCTGGAGAAAGCAGCCTTAGCATCACCCTGCCTTCAGAGTCCCCTGGAGATCATCTTTACAGTGATAGTCAGAGCAGTGCTTCACTCATGTACTTTCTCAGCGGTCAGGAGCATCTGCAAGTGTGTGGCAAGTGGCTAGCACTGTCAGCTGGGCTGTGCTCTGAGATAATTCTCGGTCAGCCAGCTAAAGCAGTTCAGTGATTGAATTGCTGCTGGACTCCCATGGAACAGAAGCCTCTTGGGATGGCATTGTACGCAATTTGAATTTCATGCAAAAAAGGCTCTGGGTTTACAATCAAGCTGTGGCAGTTTACCTGCCATGTTAACATACCCCTTTCAGTGGAAATTACAGCCTGTGTCAAATAAAATGAATAACGTCTTTTGATTTGATACTTTTTTTTTTCTTGTGGACAAGCTAAAGTGGAAAGTGGTTTCTAAAGGGTCTTCTGAAATCACTCATTTGCCATCTCTGTGAGTATTTTGAGTTAGCAGAATTGGCTTTGCCTAGGCTTTATGTGTTTATGGATTTCTTTGCCATGATTATGGGAGGGAGAACCCCCACAGCATCTGTAAAATTAGAGTTATGTATAAGCTTTGCAATTTGGTTTTCTAAGGCTGAAATAAGATTGACTATACTTGTTCTGTTGGTTTTTGTTTGTTCTTAACTTTACAATGGGAAGTATTGCTACAATGACAGGTGTGATTTAAAATGTACAGGCTTCTCTTCCTGCTGATAAATGTATTTTTTTAATAGGCATTTAATCCTTGTGGAAGGTGCTGATTGTGACAGCACTTGAAGATGAATTCCTTTTTTTTTTCTGCAGAAGTTGTGGAGCAGGAGATGGTGGCAGGGCATGCTTCTCTTACAAATATGTCTGAACCCTGACCTGGAGAGATCATCTTTAGAGATGAGTCTCTGCCTATTCAATCCTTGACCTCCCTGCGAGACTCTATCAAGGTTGCCAATTTATGATGTGGACCTTGAGCTTGAGAATACCAGCTCATTTTGAGTTGACTACCAAAACCAGTTGTGAATGATTGCAACTCAATAATGACCTGGAGGTGGTTTCAAGCCAGTGGTCACTGGGGAAAGGCTCCCATCCTATTATATGTCTTTTGACCTGTCTAGCTGGCTGAGCAGGTGCTCTTCATTGTCAAAAGGTACCTTCTTTTGTCCAATCTGTGTTTCTTTTCATAAGATCTTCAATGAGATGTTTTTACATATCTGGAAAAAAAAAAAAAAGAATAAGAATTGTAGGTATTGAGTTTACATCAGGAGTTTGTAAATTTAGCAGGTGTGTACAAATATCTCAGGAGAAGATATTCTCAGGAGGAGAATTGTTTTTAGCTATGGCAGATGTATCAGCCTGTTGTTTTCTTGCTGAACCTCACCATGTGAGCAATGAGCTTCCATGTGTATGCTTTCCCCTGTCCTTGTGGATGTGGCAACAGTGGCAGTAGCAGGTCATGCATAAACTGAATGATGCCCAGACAAATGCTTCCCATCTCCTCCATGGAAAAGATTGTAGAATTTTTATTTTTTTTAAACATGGGAAAACTAGTGTATGTATTTTAATATGCATCTATATGTGTGTGCATGTGTATTAGAAATATGTACACATATTTAGACATCTTGAGTTAAAATATTCTGCAAATAATTTATAAAATACTTGCTATGGATTGGTAGTCCCCATTGTGAATCTTTGCTAGGTTTTGTCTTATACCTCGTAGGTAACAGGAAAACTCTCATCGTAGCATTAAGTCCCTTGCCCTTGTTAATATTTTCAGTAAGGTTCTTAGGCACACAGAAAAACTTTGGAACTTTGGAGTGATTATTCAGCTATATTTCCTGGTTTATTATTATTATCATCCTCTTTTACATTAGGAGGAATAAGAGTCAACTAATGCATTTGTTGAGATTTTTCTCTCATATATTTCCTTTAATAATTGATTCAAACCCAGCCTGCCTTTTTTTTTTTTTTTTCTTGTACAAACTATAATGGTGTCGGAGCCCTTTTCCTCTTTCCTGATCTGAAGCATTTGAATAACATTGCTCATTTGGAACCTGTCTTAACCTCAGCAATATGCTTAGGCTATTTGAATTCTTATTCTCTTTTTCCTCTTTGTTATTCACTGTACAATTTGTTTAATGCTGCTGTAGCCATGCATTACCAGTGAACCTTATATATAAATTCCATAATAAATTAAATAAAGCTCTGTATGGGTCAGCTTAGACTAGCCCGATTAAAAAATGATTTACTAAGGAGATAGAGGTAGCAGGATGGTAGAACGTGCTTCTAAATCAATTATGAGTCCATTCACTGTCGGCCTATTGTGTGTAATAGTGTATTAAAATGCATTCTATATTGTTAAAAAAAATTGACTCTTTCATTGAAACTGAATTAACATTTGCAAGCGCATAATAGTGTTTGGAAAGCTATAAACATTTAAATTCAATCCCTCATTGCAGGCTAAGTGCATACAGCTAGAATTGTTATATCCAGATAAGTCTTTATGTTGTGCTCATTTTATTATTATAGCAAGATGTTCACCGTACTAAAGGTAAGATTTGGTCAACGCTTGTGTTTATAACCCGTAATTACAAAAAGAAAGCAGTACCACTGGACAGTAAAAGTGAAGTTCATTTTCAACTGAAAATTAGTATCTGTATGTACAGATATTTGTGCGTATATGCACACATTTTTATTTTTTTTAAAAGTCTGCTTAGAGAAAGTGTTTCAGTCTGTGTGCATTGGCTGGTCCTGTAAAACAGCATCTGCCAGCCCTTGTGGCAGAGTCCTTACCCTGAGGTCCAAAATCTTCCTGCCTCCTAGCTGTATGCTGAGAACATACTAGGGTGCGTCTCAAGTGCCCCCAACCCCTCCCACCCCAAAGCTTCTTCCTTTTCTTTTCCTTGTGAAGGGGGAGAGGTAGTGTGCAATCTGACAGGCTGTCTGAGCTGGAAATGAAGACTGCACCCATGCTTGCAGCTTGGCACAGACTATTGTCTGAGAGTCACTTTCTTCCTTTCTCCCAAGTATTGCATAAGGTCTCAGCTCTCTCCAGGGGCTGCCTGCAAAGACCTGCCATGGCATTAGGTGACCTGGATGCATCTATGTACTAAATTCATGTGCAGCAGACGAGCATCCTCGTACACCCCTGCTGGCACTGAGACTGGCAAGGAATGCAGGGGAGTTCTGTTCCCCTAGAGCATTCCTCTGCTGGGACTAATACTGTCTTTAGTGGGGTTTGCTTACTTCAAATTCAGCTAATTAATTTTTCTGGAATAAATTCAAAGGGAGCTGAAAGTACTGCTTTCTTTTCAACTTTACTTACATTTGTACTTCTGTGTTTCCAGTATACCAAAATGAAATGAGAAGTTCTACAGGAAACACACCAAGCACCCTTTTTTTTGAGTTTCAGAGTTTAAAAGAATTTATATTATCTTTTCTTTCATAGAGTATAAATACTAGGGCTGATATTTAGTCCTTTTGTCATCTTTACTAACTATATTTGCTGCCTTTATGTACTAATTTGGTTCTTTGAATGAACACCTCCCCACACGCAAGCACTTAAGTGTATAAATACATAGCAAGCCCCTCTTTCTATCTGGAGCAGATGGGTTTAAAACAGTGCTGCTTTTTCTGTCAACACTGATCTGTGGTAGCTCCCAGAACAAGAAGTCAGCTTGCAGGTTTATAGAACATTAGCCGAAGATGCACAAGCAATAGACAATAATCTTTTGTGACTTGGAAAGCAGGTAGTGAGCAGCTTGCATAAGTTTTTATGGTGGCTAGTGTTCATACCAGAGTTTCCACAAGTGCATGAACAATTCTTGCAGCCTTTAGAGTTTGCCTGAATGTGTCGTTCTGAAAATGCGTGTGTAATTTGGGTTGACATGTAGGATGTTTGTAGAAACCTATGAGAATACCTGAACATTTTTGTTAGACCCATGAGAGACATAGGCCTGAGCCAGAGTAAAGACTGATTTATTTCTTGTCCCTGAAGAAATTTAGCCCTTCAGTTCTCTGAAACAATCAGTTGAAGCATAAGTTTGCTAGTATTTATTTCTAAATCAGAGAAACTTATGGCTTTGATAGTTGTGCTTTTCAAGAAAAATATGATTCCACAAGTACCATTACTGCTGACCCTCTATTTAAAATGTAGATAAATATTCTATATCTAGAGATAAATGAATTTTCCTGTACTTTCTTAGGATTGGGAGAAATTTATGTAAAGAGGAATATAACAGTCTACCAAAGGCTTCATTTTGTGGAAAAGTACATTAAATTTTCAGGTTGATTTTGATATGGTTTAATATTTTTATAAATTTACAATTTAAAAAATACAATTTAGATTTTTGTGTTATATGTTTATAAGTTGCTTTTTACCTATAAGAAAAAATGAAGTTATGACAGATTTTGACATGTTAGTCATTACCCAAAACTCAAAAAAATGTCTAAATGCTTAACCTCACTTCAGTCTCTTGGTTCATAGTGTGATGCAGGGGCTATCCAAATGAAATAATTGCTTTGTCTGGCAAATAGATTGTCTCATAAGAGGACTGAACTGTATTAAGTGATTTTCCCCTGGTGATTGGAAGTATCTCTCTCCACTGGTTCAGGTAATTCTAAGGTTGTGCCTTCACTCTTTCATGCTAGACTGCTTTTCCAATAAAATAAAAAAATGTAGAACCCGTTACACAAATGTAATGTTAACCTAGATTTCTCTGAGGACAAAGGTGAACGCTATAGGGCTTGCTGAAGGCAGAGAGGGAAATGATATTAAAAGGATATTAGGGAGAGAATTGGATGCATGGGACTGTACAAAGCTGAAAGGTGCAGATTGGTGTGTATGAATTTTATATTAGCTTATATTTCTGTGGTCTCCTTGAGGCAAATCCTAACAGACTTTTTAAATACTTGAACACTACTTTCTTTTCTATACCAGATATAAATTTGAACTAATAGGTTTCTTGGGTAGAAAAATATAGAAGGCAGAAGAAGAAGAACTACTCACAGAACAAGAAAAGCATAAAGGTCATCACAGAGCAGGCATATACATTTCTACGCATTGTTTTAGGTCATTACTCGAGCAAGGATGTGGCTGCCCAAACTATGCATGTCCATTGAACAAAATGAAAAGAAGCAGGAGTTATCTGAAGTGATGTGTCAGGCTCTGCAGTTTTTGACTTGGAACAACTAGGAACACCCAAAGACACAGCTGGATTTTTCTGTATTACTGTACATGTGTTGAAATTGTGTATGTAAATGTTGAAATGCATTTCATGCCTAGCAAACTGTCATATTCAGCAGAGAAGCTGCTTTCATTGCAGCTAAATGGGGTGCAATTTGGATGTATATTTGCTGCTGTAGTGGAATAAATGTGCACATCTGGAGAGATGTTAGGATAGAGTAGTGGTGGGAAGGAGGGAGTGCATCAGTATCTAATTTATGAACATCTCATTCATGTGCAATTATGCAACTTGTGCTCAGTTGCACTGCAGCTTGCAAGTGATCTGTTACTGGTGAATGTTTAGTGCTTCATTTTACTACAGGGACTGAGTGCCATAAAACTGTGGGGTCCCCATTACACAAAGGTTCCCAAAAATCTATACCTCATTACATTGTGCATGAATACTTAAAAAAATTAAAGTTTAATTTTTTTCTGAATAGGAAATATTATTAAAAACCTGCACTTTGAAACTGTCATGGAAAATGTTTTGAAGGAGGGAGAGAGGAGCAATTATTGCTACAGTATATCATATAAAATAGATTCTCTCTGTAAATTTGATATTATATTTGAACTCAAAGAAAACAGCTAGAGAAGAACTTAATGAAAAATATTTAGTACTTCTGGGACCTCTTCATTTGCAATCCTTTCAAGAGAAGACTCCTTTGGTATTGTTCTAAACGTGAAAAGAAAATAATACACTGGTATGACCGTGTGGGAGCCAGTGAAGCTTCTTAAAGCCTAATAATTGAAAGTCAGAGGTGAGTGAAGACAAACAGGCCGTTCAGATTATACCACTGCTTTACAGATGATAAAGCCAGTTCTAGCAATGGCAGTTGGGGTTAAGCTGTGGGAAAATAATTTTTGCCTTGATTTCTGTGTGTCGGAAGAGCTGACCTGGCTCCTCTGCCAATCAACTGGAATATCCAATTTGGGTAAAAGCTGTATCTCTTACTGTTGCCCACTTCTATACCCGGTAAGTGAAAGGGAACCCAACTACTCAGAGTTCCACTTGGCACATTGATCCAGGCATCTGGAAGCGGACATGGCCATTCACCATTTGTGTGACACCAAACTTGTAAGTCCTGTTTACGCAAGCTACTGATGCTGTCAAGAAAACATTGAAGTCTGAAGTCTGATGCAGATAGGAGATGAACATCCTGAAATAATAATTTCCCAAATCCCAGTAGGGAGAATGTTTTAAATCTTATGGTAAGTTAAACGTCAAGGAAATTCCAGAGCAATTTTCAGAATATAACACAGTTTAAACAGTTTTCAGTCAAATGTTAGCTAGTGCCATGTGTTGCACACAGGATAACTCTGAACAGTGTTTGTTGGGAGCAGTCTACAGCACAAAGAATGCATAGTGAAAATGACTTTTGCTTGACTGAAGACCTTAGTGATAGCTACTATATCTGGTAGAATGGACATCAACATAAGAGCATGCTAGTTGCACTGCATTTTGCTGGTTATCTGGCAAACCAGTTACTTTCAGAAACTGGATCATCCTATTAACAGTGCAGTCAATTTCTACTCTACCAGACAGCTTCAAAGGATCCTACCAAGGATGCTTCAAAACAAATGCCTGTGAATTCCAATTGTTCCCATCATGCAGTCCTAACCCTCATTTCCAGTAGCTGGGTGAACATGTGAGGTTCCTGGAGGAAGTGGAGGTCTTGTCTTGCACAATGTTGTGTCCTTGGGCCTGCTAAGGAGGAGAATTAATGGGCTTTGGAGGAATACCTGTCTGAACTCTGACAGTAAGGAGTTTGGTCATAGAGCAGAGGCTGCAAGGAAGGAGTGGAGAGAGAGGTAGAAAAGGCCCATAAAAGTCTCATGTTAAGACTTATGCAGAAATGCAGACATTCTCTCTCAGTAGCTGCATGTTCTTTTTGTGTATGTACCAAAGGGTCTTCAATCATCTTAAATTTGTGCTTCAGTATTTCTTCTTCTGATGCCAATGATGATCAGGCATTGATGTTATGGGCCAGCTGTAACATTTTCTTTGTTATCATAAGAATACATAGAAGTGCTGTTCTAGCAGAGGTGGGACAGGATAGAAGAGTTTTGTGAAGTGGCAATAGATGTTAGATAGACGGCCTAATATGACTGGGACAAACATACGAGCTTTATAGGCATAAAATAAGCAAATGATATAAGAACTGTGAACCAGGAACATGAGCGTTCTCATTCTCTATAAACAAGTTTCAGTATTTTAGTGCACAGAAACTTGTTATTGAATGGTTCTATTTATCCATCTGCTGTTGGAGGGAAGACTTCATGGCTTATAGGCTGCTGTTCAGCATCACAGATGATGTTGTTGCTCAGTAGCCATTAATATAGCTTTATCTGTAATTAGTAAAGGTCTAATACCTTTCTGGCCATATGGAAAATAAGTTAGCTCCTATCATAACAGGAAAATAATTGTTGGATAAAGTATAAATATCAAAACATGATAAATAATGGTTACTTCAGCAATCCTCAGCTGGATAAAGGTAGCATCTGCCTTCACTTTTTGAGTATCACACATGATTAATCTGGAGACAGTGAGGCACTTTCTCAGCTGTGCTGTCTCCACTGGGCAAGCCTGGCTAAGCAGTCAGTCCTGTGAAGGCAGCCAAGGCAAGAAGAGTCTGAAGCCTTTTCTTACGCTTAAACTCTGTGGTCAGTGTCTCTGAATCAAATGTTTTCATCTAGATGTTTTTTAAGGAAAAGTGGGAAGTAGGAGTGAGATGAAATTGTGGCATTGGCTAGAAGTATTCAGTTTGCTCTTATTGTTTTGTTTGTAGAAAGTGTATCTAAACAACATTTTGTTTTATTCGTCTCAGAATTTCTACCATACTTCTTACAGGAGAGTTCCAGCCCTCTTGCATTGCAGAGCTTGCCTCCCATTCACTGTCTGGTCACCCATATAGATAGTCTAAAACTCCCATTTCATTCAGGCACTTGGCCTGACAAAACTGTTCAGATTTGAGTCAAAATTCCAAAGGTGACAGTGGGTGGTAGGCATTGTGCAAAGCACATCACAGGTGTCTGTTGACTCAAACCCTTGTCAGTTCACTTTGTCACTGTGCTAACAATGCCCCAAAATGTTAGTCTTTATGGCTATGTATTTGATAACAAAAAGAATATCTTGTATCTGTGTGAATATCTGTGCTTTAAACGAGAAAAACAGGAAAACCACCACTAATCTTGAGGGAAACTCCTGACAGAGAACTGGAGTTCTCTTTTCACTGTTCCTGAGGAGGCTTTTGAATACAGCTCACTATACATCTCTGGTTTTCCTAAAATTGTGAAGTATATATAAAGCTTTACTTCTATTTGAAATGAAAGGTAATACCATTATGCTCCAGCATGTGCTAAAATTACTCCTGTAAGCTTAGTGCTAAGCTATTAATCCACCCTGACTTCAGAGACTAAAGGGGGACTGTGCCAGTGGAGAATTAGGACTGATTTTCATATTTGTTAATTTCATATAATCTCAGATATCTGTACATGATTTGAGTTTCTTAGTAAAGTATCTTTTTTTTTTTCCCTCTAATAAAACATTTGAGTTTGCTGTAGATTTTGCATGGGTATTTATTACTTAAAATCAGCTTATCTAGTTTGAGGTCCATTAACTTCCTTAGAGCTCTGTGACTTCACCCTTTGCCTCTGGAAATTAAATATTTAATATTGCTTTGTCTGTGCTTACTTTGAAAAGCATTCATCCTTCATTTGGGTACCATGTCAGAATTCATTGGGAAGCAATACCTAATGTTGCCAGCTGAAATCAGACCTGACCCTCTCATTCCCTTTCTGCCCTCAGGGCTCTGTTAGTGTTACCATCTCAGGAACCCCTGGGGTTGCTTATGATAAACTGAAGTGAAATGAGGACCACGGTAGAAAGTAGTCTGATGTCCTAAGTTGTAATGTACAAAAGGACCATACTTTGCTGACAGTGAGATCCTTCTTGCTGTGACAGTTACTGCAGGATAGCATAATGCATATATGACTAAAAGCCTTATAGTACATGAGTCAGTTGGACAATATATAGGAAACATTTTATGCTTTTTTTTTCCCTTAAGAACATTGCTTGAAATGAACAATGAACATACAAAGAGTTCATTTTGGCAGTTAAAAATATGTTTCTTCCAAGAAGAATATGCTATGATGTGACATGGAAACTTGACAATATGTGTGGTTTTAATTTGATACCTGAAATGACTTTTTCTGCTCTCTTTTTATCTTTTATCTCTCTCTCTAGTTTTATGGTGACCTACTTGAGTGCTTTTCCCATGGAGCATCCTTCCTGGGATTCAATGTAGTGAATATATTTCAAAAAATGCAGTCAGTGGACAACTTGCACATAATATGGTAAAGATTCAATTTGCATCAACACTGAGGGTACCATGTAAACTGTAGGGCTTTAAATTGAGAATGATTTCAACAGATTATCCAAATGTTTAGACGTGTGATATCAGCATTGGTATAAGCAACATGGTCATCCCAGTTTTTACCAGTTTGATCTTGTTAAAGTCTTGTTCAGAGATTTTTAACAGTAGAGGTTACGTATCTTTGGAGACAGATGCTTACATTTTATGAGACCTTTTTTTAAATTATTAAATAAAATACATGACTTTTTTTTTTCATGGTTTGGTAGTTTAAAATGCCATTGTATCTCATCAATAAGTATATGTGTGTTTGTTTTAGAACTAAAGGGGAAAAACGGCAAATCAACACATAGTTTTGTTCTGTAAGAATTATGTTATTGGTTAAACTTAATTGATGAAACTTAGATTGTTGAAGGCATTAACTTCAGTATTTCATAAAACAAATATGAAAGAACATTTTTTTTCTACACAAAAGAAGTATGTACTGGTATAATACTACTATTTTCTCAAAGCTCATAATGAGGTTTTAACAAGTATTTTATATGACATAAGGTACTCCTGGGAAACAAGGAGATAAAGTTGTGATTATAGGTGGATACTGTGCTAAAACTGTAGTTAAAGATTAGTTTAGGTGCTCCTGAGGTTCTGTGTGATGAATGCTAGTGCTGTTAAGAGGGTGGGAATATTTTAAAGCATTTAGATTTTTTGGTTTTAGTTTTAAATTCATGTATTATACACATCTACATTGTTCAAAACATTTTTTAATGTGTTTGGTTTAGTTGTTCACACATGTCATGTAAAATTATGTCAATATTTAATAATGGAAAGTTAAGATTTCTTTCAAAGTCTTTTTTTTTTCTCATTCTTTAATGGGAACAGAAGAGGAAGGGCTATAGCCTGTCCATATCCAGGGCTGGAAATAGCTAAAAGGTTTTTAGCACAGAGATTTTTCTTCCCCTTATGTTTTCAGTGCAATACAAGGCTTTGCTGCGTGATAGAGATGCTACAAGGATTGAGAGTTTATTATGCCTTCTGGGACTGACTAGAGTGCAGCCAAGGGCCCCACTGATTTCTGTGCTCACTAGCAAAAATTGATGAGTGGAGTGGAAGCATAGGCTACTACTTTTAATAGTCTCGTAGGCTCTTCAGTTTGTATCCCTGCAGTATTTTGACTGTTTCAGGAAAAAGGCTCTGCAGACATTCACTTGTGCATCATCCATCTACTTATGTTGTCCTACCATATCTCGGGCAAGGTGTAATGCCCTACTTGAAGATTTAACCATTGTAGACATTGCATAGTTGTTCCATGGCATGGTTAAAAACTTCACCTGTTTTAACTGATGCATCTTTGGCGACAACAGGAAAAATCTAATTGATTCAGAAACACTTTGCAGCAATTCCTCAGGAGTGAAATCTTCATTTTGTCCTCCAGTGAAAATGAAAGTATTTTATGGTGTGCTAAAACTTAGCATTCCTAGTTCAAGCTATCTAGGTACCTAAATCCTGCTCTTGAAAAATAGTCTTTGTAATAAGTTTAGTATAGCCACTGTTTTTATATAGTCTTTTACAATTATAATGTTTTCAGTAACTGGTGATTAGCACTGGTTCATTGATATGGAGTGATATGTTTAGTGGAAACATGTCAAAGGTCCAAGATCACTTGGCTGAAGAGTCTTCTATAATGGCAAAACCTGTTCTCAGAAACCCAAAAACCTGGACAGGTGATAGTGGAAGGTTGGAAACGATGCTCCCAGTGGTGCCTTGAATCTTCTACAGTGGTTTTTCTGGAGGTCAGGGTAGATCTCACCTTTACTCCTGGAAACATTTTGGGCACAGGACTCAGTTTTACCAATGGTTGGAATTTAATAAGCAGCTATCAAACATCAGGTTGTTCATTTCAAATGCCTAGTTTTCCAAATGGTGGTTGCTCCCCATTATGCCCTTCTGCTTCCTTTTTCATTACTTATTTGTATTTGATTTTGATGTAAAATTGAAATATTGGCCCCCTCTTCTTAAACAAGGTTGTAGTTGATTATGTGTAGCCCTTGCCAGTTATGAAACTGAACTGCAGTATTAACCCATGGTGGCATTTCAGATTACAAACTGGAATAAGAAATAGGAATGGTAATTGTATTTTGGGGCAAAGGTTGTCATAGTGGTTTTATTCTGGTGAATTATTATAGTAAATTCCACTCAAGTAAGAAAAAACATCAAGTATCAAAATTAGTAAGTGAATAAGAACCTCCTATTTACTTCTCAAAAAGTGCTTCAAGATAAATTTGGGAAAAATGAGATCATGACTTTAAACAGCACAATGTTTCTAGTTTATTAATATGCCAAGTAACATGTCAAAACAAGAAATCAAATGCAATTTGCCAATTTCTTCCTACAAAAACCAAAATACAGTGCTCCACACAATGTAGTAGGAATTTTAATTTGATCTTGTCCCTCTAGATTGAAGTCAGCCATCAAGTTTTCAAGTAAATTTAATACCCTATAAATGTGACTGATTGCTGATGTGGTAATCCGGTTAGCTGCTGGAATGTTTAGTAGCTGGAGAATCCATTTAGAGAAGAATAAAGATCTTAAGGTTAAGATACTGGAGCATTTTCAAGAGGTCTAATTTCTGTTCTTAGCTTTGATGTGAATTTGGGATAAATCTCCTTTTCTATGCCTGTCTTTATGAAATGGGGACTTCTGTATCCTCTGCTTGGTGGGCATGAATGTGGGTATGAACTATACAGTCCCATCAACACAGACATGAGACATCAGGTTCTACAGTATGATTTTCATTATATTTCAGAAAGATCAAATTGGCAAATGTTACATGCAGCTTGTATGTTATTTTAAAATGAGAAACTCTTTCTAGCTTCATCTCTCAGCTCATGTCTGTCTGTCCAGTCAGAGGTTTAACGGCTTTTGGTACTGCGAATTTCACACTCAAGGTTACATCATCTCATTAGTATTTCACTCCCTCAGTAACAATGTATCTTTACATTTTAAATGTTCCTTTTCTTGTACATACACATACTGGAGACTAACAATTTTAGCTTTTTTCCTTTTCCTCTGAAAAGGGTGAATGTCAAATGATTTCTGTGACAGTTTGTGTCACACTTGTGTCTTTCTTTTCTCCCATTAGACAAACCCATCCTGCTTATCATTATCAATGTTTTAAAGAAAAAAAATAAGCTTATATGTAGTATGCTTAGATGTAAGTGCATAAAAGCATGCAAAAACAATACTGGGGTGACAGCTAATTAAAACCAGGTGCTTTGAGGTTGAGAAGCAAACAAAAATCTTTAAAAGCACTGAAAACCGAAGTATTGTGAAGGCAAAACAGAATTGTAGAGGGCTTGTTCATGGGACAACTCAAAAGATCTATGGAATACAAAGAACGTAGAATATGAATGATTTCCTGGAGGAAAACCGTGTTATTATGGATCCCAAATGGATCCTAAAACCAAGTCATTGTTTCCTTGGTACTGGGAGACTTTCTATAGTTGCAAAACCATTACAGGTAACTTTTCAACTTACGGTACTAGATGCCAACAAAACAGAGTATTTTAGATCAGTCAGATCCCCTGAATTCATTGCAGATGATCCTTCAACCTGATCAGCTGGGTGAGTCCTTCAAACTACTGCTTAGCCTCATTAGACAACTGGGGTATCATTCATGTTTGCATAAAATATGAACCATGTTATCTAATTTTTATCTGACAGTTCTTTTGGCCCTAATATCAATGTTAATAGCCAACCAAAAGTAGTGTTGGGAAGAGACTATACATTTAGATTGTTTATTTGCTCTGAATGCAGGTTTTATCTATATGTTTTTAAATACAGGTATATTAAGCTGAAGCTTCATGTACTGCTAAGCTACCTTCCTTTATTACCAGGAGATTTTATGATAAATACAGATATTTTACAAAGCTCTGTCATATACTGTGGAGTAATTTGTAGAATTCTTTTTTACTTAATATTTTAAGCATAAGCCTTTTCATTTATGTTCTTTTTTGTATATATGCATGCTGGGCTCCTGTTTCAGTGAAGCCTAAGCCCATACAGAGCAAGAGTGTAGTGAGCAGGCTGAGGGAGATAATTATTACCCACTGCTCCTCATACTCAAGAGGAGAAGACTAGGGGGAAATCTAATTGTTGTCTTTGCCTGGTGGATGACTGCAGAGAAGGCGGTCCTGGCTCTTCCTTTGAGCTGTGCAGCAACAGGGCTGGAGAAAATGGCCACAGGTTTCAGCAAGGAATGTTTCATTTAGATAAGGGGAAAAAAATCCTTCTTGGTGAGAGTGCCATTTTGTGGAATGGGCGCTGATACCCAGAGGGGTGGTGGAATTCCTGAGACAGTCAAAACCCATCTGAAAAAAAGCATGAGCAAAATGACTCCTACTTTGAAGTTATCCCTGCTTTGAGAAGAGGGTCTCACCAGCTTAGCGCCAGAAGGCCTTGCAACAGGAATTTTTCCACGATTCTGAGATGTTTTTGTGTGTGTGTATATATATATTTATATATATATGTATATAAATTATGAAGTACATATTGCTTTATGGTTTGCTATTGGCACAACCTCTCAGGATATTAAACATACACAGGTTAAATAGAATTTGGAAGAACTGGCATTTGCTTCAGGAAAAAATAAGAGTAACACTATACAAGGAACTAAAGAAATGCTTTGAAGTGGCAGCAAGATGTCATGTGTTTGGCAGTTAGCGATAACAACATTTAGGCCTTGTGGGAATAGATTCCCTTTCCCCCTTCTCCTGCTCTGTTTTGCTTCTAGAGCATGCTTTTGGCAATAGAAAATGTCATTCTATGCATCATGTAACACTTTGGTTACAATTCCTAAAATAGGATTCAGATGAGGGTACAGTCAGCATTTGAAACCAACTACTGTTCGTGGAGAGCAGACATGAAAGACTTGTGCTGAAAAAGATGAACTCATTTCTGTTTCATTTTCAGAGCATGTTGGCAAGAGTTACGATCGCTGACATTTTGGGGGCAGTTCCTGAGAAGTGCAGAACTCGGTTGTCTTGCTCTGTTATTACCACATCAACATTGACACAGTTTGTTTGTGCAAATGTGTTGTCAAAATGAAAGCATTTGTTTTAAATCAGCCCCATTTTATTTCAAAAGTGAAAGAGGATTTTTGGCATGTATTTTGCAAAGCCATAGGAGCTAATGTCTAGGAGTCGAAGCAGCTGAAACAGGGGGTGTAGTATGCCGCAGACATGAAGAAGCTGTTTGTACAGTACATACAAAAGCCTGCAAATGAATAGAGTGTCTTGTTAGTAAGTTCATGACCATCTAAACCTCATTTGACATGGAAGATCAAGCATGGCATAAACTAGAACAGAGACCACATTCACTACAGGTATCTATTTATTTGTCCACAGTTTTGAAGGAGGAAGCAAGACATGGCATGAATATCGTGCCTTTGTTTTTGAGTTTGAAGGACATGGAATATTGAGATACAGAAAATGATGGTGCAGGAGATTGTCAGGCATGTATGAACTTTCTCTGGATGTTTGCAGAGGAAATATAAGCCCTGGGAAGGAAGCAAAATATCCCCAGTGAGGAGGGCCCAGCTATATACAACTTCAGCCTGAATCTTACAAACATTTCAACAAATGCGTGACTTGAGCTACTTAAAAACACGCCAAATTTCTGGTGCAATTGTCCCATTGCTCATGTGTTTATTTTGAGCATTCAGTCAGTATACCTTGTACCTAAGATGGTAGGAGCAATCCTTATTGTCTCTTGTTATTTAAGAAATATATGCAAGACTATAAGGAAAATGCAGATTTTGTTCACCATGAAAGCAAAATCTGATTGATTTTACGGCACTCAGGATTCCACCTTACATTAGGGAATTTCAGAGCAATCTATGTGATTTGCAGGTCTGAATTTTAGTGTGATTCAGTGGAAGCTGCCTGAATATGCCTTGACAATTCTAATCTATATACTAGTATGTATATATTACAGGGTGCGGTTAAATGGAAAGTAAAATATTAAATGGTGTCTTTACCTATGAGTGATTTAACTGTGCTGTCTCAACAGTATTTTCATTCAGCTTGGTAGATTTTACAATGAGACTAGCTTTGTTTTCCTGTTTTATATAGCTAGAGAGTGTGGTATGTATAGACCAGTCCCATGCTTGTACAAAAGTCTTCCAGACTTAGTGATGCTCTTGTGTAACAGGATAGCTGGTTTCTATGCACTCTGTGCAGATTGGGATCAATAATAATACAACACCAGCATTGAACAGTAAATAGAAGTCCCAGCTTTACTTTTCATAAAAATAACCAGAATATCTACAACGCCTATAAAGACTTTTAATGACTTTGAAATATAAAGCATGACATGTTGTTTTAATTTATATACAACAAATACCACATTTCTAAAGTTGCTATTTGGGAGTTTTAAAAGATGAAACTGATGATAGCTAAAATGAAATGAACTAAGTTTTATGCATGTTGCATTTTAACAAGTCTGCTGTCTCATTGGAATGCACTGCCTTCTTGTGCTACATTTTATTTTTGGAATTTAATAAGGCGCCTGTCATATCTGCCTCAAGGCTAAAGAATATCATGAGGGAGAAATCCAAAGTACTGTCATGTTTGACTGACAGGGGGCCAATTTTAATTTTTTTTATGGGAGGTGGCTGATATTAACAGGCTGTAGTGCTGAAGATGCATTGCTCTACCATCTGCTTTAAAGACCCTGTGTTGATGAGCCGGTAATGACGTTGCTCAGTGACATTTATCAGGTGAATTTCGCTCTGACACTCAGTAGAGGATTTTCATTAAAAAATTAATTCTGTGCGTTTTACAGTGAAGCCTATTGTAGTGATAGATTCTGGTACAGTGCCATGTATCTCCAGAAGCTGCTCTAATTACCTGAGAAACTTGGGAAAGCAATAAACTACTACTTTCCATTTCTTGTGTGCACTCCCTTAGCATATAATTAACACACTGACTCACTTAGCTTAAATCTCCAAAGATATATGTCTAGGTGATGATTACTAGCTCTTCAATGTAATAAGCAAATACACATCAGTGGCTCAGTGACCGGATGGCAGTGGGACTAGCAGCTTGTGTGAGGTGTAATCTGACTGTGGCATTCCTTAAATGTTCACCAGAAAAGTGAGCAAGATACAGTAATAGTGCAAATGCTATAACTTGGGCAAACATTTAAAATAAAACAAACAAGCCCACAACCACAAAGTCCTCCCAAGGAGAGATCTCATCAAATATTCTATCAACTTCTTCAATTCAGTGGGAGAAAAAATAGTTTCTATTCACCAAGTCAGAATTTTGAGGCCTGAGCAGTGCCTGAACTGGAGTCTCTGTGAATGTCTGATATTGATATAAGTTAGAAATCTTCTCTTTCAATATTTGTTGTAACATTCATTCATCTTGGTTAACTTTATTTCTTGTTAATTTACTGTTAGGAAAAAAAAAATCCTGTCTAAAAAATTAACAAATTCTTTAGGAAGCAGCATCATTTAATTAAGTTTGGCATATAATCTAACATCTCTTCCTGTTTTTAGATGTGTCAGATCTGTGTGTATCCTTGCCCAGTTCAGAATGACTTTCAGGTGACCTGGAAGGACAAGTAGTCTTACCACAGCTTTTCAAGCCCCTATAAGTGCACCCTGGCAGGTGATGACATTTCCATTTATAGTCTTGGTAGAAAGAGTAAAGACGTAATAAAACATAGTAAGTGGGGTTATGGTTCAGTGTTCATTAATACTCATCTCTGTTAAGCTAGATTATTTCACAATGCCTATTTGATTTGAATCAGGGCTGAGCATATATTCTAAATTTATTATAGCACATGATAAGGGGTTTGTGCCAAGTTTATGCACCTATCTAGAAGAGATGATGCTTCCTCCAACCTATAGTTAAAGCAACATGTACAGAGCCTTGCAGGTACATCATGAAGCCTACTAAGGCCAGATTTCATGTATTGTGGTATATGATGGTATCACCCCAAGTGGCTGGGATATGATACCTAAGTAGTGAAGCTGAAGGAACAACTCCACTCTCTTGTGGATCAAGAAAACACATTAGGCAGATTACATAGCATTATGCTGCTAATCATTAAAATCCTTAAGAACAGCTTAATGTAAATCAGGTGAGTTACCTGTTAATGTTTCTGGAGATTATTTGATTAACCATTTCATCTAGTCAGATAATTTTAGATGAGAAACATTCATTTTAAAGTATTATGACTAATTTTTTAAACTTATCTCTTGGATTTTGTTGTGGTCAGACTGGTTTATTATTTAAAACAAACTATAAGTAATCTTATCAGAATTTTTACAGAAAATTTAGAGTTAGTTTTCAGAAAGCTTTGTTGGCCTTTTGTGGGGGTAGTAGACTAATTCTTTGACATTCTGTAGTTCTTCTCCTTCCTTCTGTGACACAGGAATATTTCTTCTTTGTCTGGTTTAATAATGTGAATACTTACAAGTGTATTTGGCTCAGCAAATCTTTTGCTCTAGAACTGATGATAGCTTCCACCCAGTTTTGGAGGCATACTGTGTAGTAAGAGGTGTAAAAACCAATACTCACTTAAGGGAAGTCATGGAAGAAGTAAGTTTGGTACCTTTTGAGAAAGGTCTGTTTTGGGAGCAATTTCATAGAAGGCAAGTACCATGTGTATTCATCACCTTGATGTGTACCTGCCTTCTGACCTGTCCTGCAGAGGTTATCTGAGTCAGGGTTTCAAGCAGCTTTTCTAAGTGGAGACCTCCGATAACCATCCATTTCATCTGCTCCTGGCTGCTATATGATCTCCATTTTTCCCCTGTGGCACGGCTCCTTTGCTCTCTGAAGTGAATGCCAGCCCAAGGAAAACACTGTGTAGCTGCGAGCTGGGGTAAGGCAGAAGGGGTCTGCTCAAATACAGTTTGCTCCTTCAGAGATATCTGGTTTCTAAACCCTCCTTTTTTCTGCCCTTCTCAAGTGGAAATGTTTCCAGCTGACTGCCTTGTCCAGGTGTTAGTCCTCCTGTTACCTTTGAACCTTTGTAGTGTGCCTAGACCTCCTGCTGGTGGTCAAGGCAGAGTTAAATAACCGTATGGCTGCCTGCTGCTGAGCTCAGTTAGCTCGTCACTCACAACCTGAGCAGATGGTTGTGCTGCTCAGCCTTGAGAGACAGCCTCTTTCTGTTCTAAGAGCAAATTAGCCCATGGCTGGAGACTCATGGAGGTGTTTTTGCTCCTTGCTTTTTGTTGCTTGCACATTTTCTCACATAAGGAAAGAGCTGTGGGGCTTAGAGTTTGTCAGAAGCAATGTGAAAACCAGCAAAATAATAGATGCCCATCACAACAGGAGCTTTAATTTAAATATTAGTCTGAAGCCTAAGCAAGCCTGAGGTGTGGGTTTGTGGTGGTTTAGGGGGATTTTCTTGGCAAATGTTCCTTTTCAGCTATTGCATGTTCATTTGCTCTCGCCCCCTTCCCAAGGCTCTGCCTGATTGTTTCAGGTTTGCAGCACATTGGGACAACTGTTGTCATTCTTCTTTACAGGGAAGCAGGTTTAAAGCATAAGGTTTTTTTAATCACCAGCTGCTGGTCATGAGTGACAAACCATGACACAGAATATGCCTTGTTAGCCTGGGTCTTTCATTTAAAGGCAATAAAAAAATGATTTCTGTCCTTTTTCTCCTTCCTTGTGAAAGAAGTAGTTGGTTCTGGACATCCTAAGCCTGTTTTACAAAATGGTAACATCACTGTTCATTTCAGCCACACTTTTATAATCATTTCATACTTTTAGCAAGCAAAAGGCAGATTATGTGCATCCCTAGTGTTCTGCAACTGGAATTATAGGGGCAAGAGGAAAATTACTTCCCTGAAGGGAAAAAGCATAAAGGAGATGTCTTCCTCTCAGCCCACTCCCACAATCAGAACAGGGATTCTGAGGAGAAGAAAGGGCCAGAGGAGAGGAAATACATTTTCCTTTGATCAGAGGAGAGATCTGAGTTAGCAGAAATCTTTCTATGGACATCAGCAGGTTAATGCAAGAACTAATGATTTCATGATATTAGTAATGGAAGTTGTGGTGTTGCAGAGGTTATAGTATAAGCATATAAAATAAATTAAGGTTTTCAAAATTATTTTCATCAGGTCTGGACTATGTGTTTGTGTATGTTTGGTGTTTTCCAGTGTTTTCAGCTGTTGAAGGAAGCTTTCTTCCCCTTCCAACCATGATTGTCCTATGATCTTGAACTTCTAAAGAAATTTTGTGAGAAGCACAAAATCTAGTATTTTTGTAACACAAAATCAACAAACCATTAGCTCTGTTGCTCAAGTTTTGTATCCCTCACTTGGCAGGCCATTATAGTGGTACCATAGGCTACAAATAGATAGGAAGAGAAGCAGAAACAGGTCCTGCTTTACTCCAAAGGTTGTAAAAAGATTACAGGAGAAGGGGAAGAATGTCCTTAAATGCTCATGGAACAGCAGATTCCAGAAGAATTCCCTGTGCAGCTGTCTGCTTCATAGTGGAAACAACTTGCATGAAGCAGAGGAATTCCACAAGAAAAAAGATTTTGCTACCATGGCAAGGAAATTATGTAGGCATTAAAGCTTCATATGGTTGCTGCTGCAATTTATGGGGTGAAGCACCAAGAGCATTTGGAGTTCAAAGTATCTAGATAAATGTTAGTTCATGTTTGGACAATGTGGAAATAACTGCCTTGTGTATATTGAGTTACTCAAAAAGAAGGAGTGTTTTCTTTCAATGATTAAGTACTTCCTGATTCTCTCCTTTTTCCCCATAGGATGCCAAGGGGTAGGTGTTTATCATCAGAGATTACTAAACTCTACATGGTAAATCTTCAGTAGTACTACAAAAACCACACTGAATAAAGAGTAGTTTAGATGCTAAGAAAGTGTGTAAAAAACTGCAGTGTTCTCATTGAAATGAGGTTTTCTAGGTGAAGCAGGCAGGCTGACCAGATGCACTTATCAGACACTGCTGCCCAACAACTTGCTTTTCTTTTCTACAAGTGCTGAAAGTTTTAATTCTTTAGAGATAACAAATCTAGTGACATGTATCCTTTTCTCCTGTTGTTTTTTTTTTTTCTCCACATACCCCCACCTCCCCGCCCCTGCCAGTTCCATCTACTGCTGTTTTTTCTTAATTCCAGTTGTGTAACTCTGTTGATCTTACAAATCAAACCACAATCCTTCTTTTTCAATAAACAAGTGGGAAATAAAGGAAAAAGGACTGAAGAGGCAAATATTTGACAAGATAAACCAATTGGGTTTTAACATGAAAGAAGTTGTTATGTTACAGCCCTCTCTTTACAGCATAAGCACAGAACATGTTGACATAAAGTAGCAGCATTTGGCATTTGCAGCAGGGAAGCTAAATTTACACTGATGCCTTAACATTCACTTTACTACACTGGAAATTTTTCCAAGTTAGTCTCTGTGGAGTTAGAGATTGGATGGATATAAAGGATAGCACCTCCAATGTGTTCATGGCCTTTTTTGCCATGAAGAGGTGTTGATCTAACAACTTTGAGGCCTGCATTCTACATTAGATCTAAAGTTAGGATAAAAAATTCACAGGTTTTTATAACACTTGAAATTTTAATGTCTCTTTGTGCCTTTCCTATTAAATTTCTAACGTTGTCAGGAAGAAGGATAGTGCTACTACCTTAGTTATGGTAGCTTGTCATTATATTCTTGTCAGGATGAACAACTTGAAGATATGGGGCATATATATATACAATGCAGTAAAAGTCTTATTGTCTCTTTTATACTATACACCATATGAAATCACTGTCCTGTGAAGAAGTTCTGCCATGTGATTATTGATTCTTGTGTTCCTCAGTAGAATTCTGCCCTTTTTAAAGTACCGTTTTCTGCAACTCCTAGTGAAGATCTGTTTCTATCTTAAACCAATTGTTAACAGTTTTTCTGTCATGTCAATAATTTACATATGTCAATAAAAAAAACTCCAGAAGTTTATTATATTTATTATATTTAATGTGAAGGTGTTTATGTAATAGTATCCTGATGTTACTAAAATTTGTAAGCAACTAACAAATATACTGTAGGAAATGGTATAGTCCCATAGGAAATAAGTTTTGCTGAGTTTTTATAAAACTGAGAATTTCAGAGCCTAAAAGTGATAATAGATTTCTTGAACTAAACAGTAAGAGGTTGTCTCTTCTGTATAAGCAAGCTTGCTGTCCTCTCTGATTTGTCGAGTTTTAGAACCCAAACATGCCTTGAGATTCTGATTCTCCTTCTCCTGAAAGGAGATTTTCAGCAGATTAAATTTATTCTGTAATTGCCCAGAACTGGAGTGCAATAGTGCATATGTATTGCAAGAAGGAATAAAAGTAGTATGCTAAGAAGATCGGATCCACTACAGTATTCATCTAATTTCATGAACATTGTATTGAGTGATTGCACCGGAATGAGAGAATCTGTTGGAAGCTACAGATATTTAAGTCAGGACACCAACGGGACACCGACCTTTTATAGTCTTATTTGCTGACTGCAGTTGACATGGTCTTCAAATTTCTTCTTCAGTTTGAGTTTTAAAATGGGATGTAGTTTCAGTAGACATTTCTTCAATCCTCCCCAAAATGTAGTGTTGCACTGAGAGTAGACTGAAATCTTCAGGAGTCTCAACTTCCCCAGTAACAGCTGTGGCCCCTGCTGAATTTTTAATTTTTATCGTGTGATTAATTTTTTTTTTTTTTGAGGCAAAATTCATCTGGAGCAACACTATAATAATGCAAAGTGTCAGATTTAAGTTAAATTCAATTTAAAACCATTTACTATTGCAGTGCTGGTGCAATTTCAAATCTGGAACATGACCTAAGGATTGAATCAGCATTTTTCTATAAAGAATTTTGAAACAGTTATTTGTAACATCTGTCAGATTATAAACATCTGTATATTTCTTTTCTGTCTTCTGTTACCTCATTTGGTCCATTTTTTGTACATAAAGAAAGATGCCGGTAAATTATGGAATATAGCTGAGAGGAAAACTGGTTGTGGTGAGGTAAAACTGAAAATATTCTGAACTTGGTCAGTATTGAGGATGTCCTAGTATTTCCTTTCTTTGAAAGGAATAAGCCTGACTTACAACTTTTTGGGTCTGCACATATTTTGCTTGATAAATTTGCTGCTATCTTCTATGCATCCATCTTTTATGGATTATGCATGTGTTTTTACATATAAAAACCCACGAAATTTGATCATGCCAAACCCACTAAATCTTTGTTTTTCTCCTTTTTTGGCTGTTTTTACCACAGTTCTGCTGCTAAGCAGCAATCTGGTGTGGCCTGTCACCTGTTCAGTCATCTCATGTGTGATCTTTCCTCTCTTCCTTAAATTTTCCTTTGTGACTTAGATGAAAATCATAAGACTTGAAGTAAAGTGTATTTTTCAGATCAAGAAGGGATCACTAGCTTACTTGCTCACAGATGCCTAGGTATTGGCAGGCAAAACCAGTACCATATTGTCATTTATTTAAGAAGTTAGAGGATGTGGGTTCCTGCTTTGAAAGCACATACAAAACTTTATGTGTAATTTGTTTTCTTTTTTCTTTTTCTTTTCTTCTTTTTTAAATAATGGTACTTGCTCTTGGAAATGGAGTCTTACTATGCAAAAATAGGATCTTGGGTTTACAAGTGAGTAGATGAATTTATATACCCAATGTTAATAAATTGGACAGTATTCTCTTTATGGAAATCTGTTACTCCATACTTAACTTTGGCATCATTTCTTTGAGTGGCAGAGGGACTTCTGTTTGACCTCTGACAGTTCCAGAGCCAGCACTTATGGACACGTGTAGTGGGAGCTGGTGGCTTCAAAATCCAGGTGCTGGTGTTTGGAATGTATTTTTACAGCTGTGCCATCTGCGTCTTTGGACAGTTTCTTTTATTGTGTCTTACCTGTCTTTACTACTTGATTTGCTGGACAATGAAACAGGCCGTGGGATGTTTACTAGGTCAAACCGTTTATGATAGTCCCTTGTCATCCTTTTATGGATATGCCATTTATGTTGAATCACTCTTAAGTGAGAGCAATTTAACTGTATTTATGCATCATTTGAAAGAAACATAACAGTTGGTCTTGAAATTCGGGAAGGCCACTGGGATGTTAAATATTACATAAAGATGATCTGCTGTAGATTTTTTGCTCTGACGATCATTTATAAGTCAGAAATAAAATCAGCATCCTCTTGTCTCAAAGCAATTCACATAATTGTAGTATTTTACTCTTTATGAATTGATATCTCTGAAGCTTTTCCCAGAGCAGATGACAGTGTTTACTTAGTCCTAATTGTTTGATCAAAAGAATAAAGGTATGGTGGAGAGTTAATAGAAGGAAAAGTAGCATTTAAAAGCATTCTTCTAATATAATAAAAAGCAATACTCATTAGTTTGTTCATCAATAAGGTTCTAGGAAAAAAAAAAAAACCAACAAAAATAAATTAGGATTTTCTGTGGGTTTGTTTTCTGTTTTTCCCCCACTATGTTGGGGAGTGTATTTGTAATGTAAATGCATAGCTTCAAAATGGAACAGACTTCTTTGACATGGAATTGTACAATGTCCAAAAATTCAGTGTTATAACACAAGTGTCCTCTTTCAAGAATATACGTAATTGGGAGTGTTGGACCAATTTAACAATTAAGAGTGATGGAGAACTTTCCTCAGAGGAGAGTTCACTTTTAAAGTACTGGAAAACTGCCTGTATAATGTAAGGTAATACAAAGTTATGTATCAATGAGCTCTCCAGATCAAGGCCCACTTGTAAACTTTATACTGCACTATAAAAAAAAGACAAAGCTGGCAGTGAGTAGCAGCATGGCTCATACGTTGATCTTGCACCAAATCCCAGTGACAGGAAGGTAAAAGCCATCTTTTACAGAGATGGGGATGATGGCAATTGTGCTTTGTAATGACAGAGAGAGCAGCTGAGCAAGCCTCTCCACACCCTGCTTCCACCCTGACCTGCAGGATGCTTCCTTGGGGTGAAAAAGAGGTCAGTTCATTTTGCAAACTCAACAAGCCATTCAATCCACAACTTGTGTGCTGCGACTGCCAAGGGTGCCAATTAGTGGCAGCTGTATTGGTGGGGTATAGGATGGGGACAGGTGGCTGCTAGGAGCTGAACCCAGACAACCCTCTCCTTCCACGTGAAAACAAAAAATTAAAAAGGAGAACAACAACATACTTTTTTTCCCTCTGGATGACTAGTTCTATTTATTTTAATTTTCTTTATCACACTTTTTCAATCTGATATTCCTTCCAGTGAAGCAATTTCGGTTGGGATACATACTTCAGCATATTCAATATTCAAGATTTTCTTGTCTAGTTAGGGCATGCTTATTTTCTAAGACAAAGTGAAAGTGGGCTAGATTAAGGAAGAAAGTGGGAATCCTGTAAGAGCTCCAGTACAACATGAGGAAAAACTTGGATGTATTTTTTGAGCTGAGCCAATAATTCTGTTCAGAACCTCTACTGATAGACTAAAAGTCCAATTAAAATATCTGAAACTATCCTCGCTCTCAGAAGAGAGGGCAAAGGCTGCAGGATGAACTACCCTCCTGTCCTTAGACAAAGTCTGTCTGGGTCATGTTTAGGAGGCTACTGTAGAGAAGCTTCTTTTACTCTCTCTCTTCTCTAAGTTGGAATCACTTTATCATTTCCTGCATGAAGGAATGGAAAGTCTGATGTATGAAAAGGTGCCTGAGTCCTAATGACAAAGATTTTTCCTGAAATCTTTGCATTTCAGATTTCAAAAGACTTTTTTAAAAAATCTTTGAAACACTCTGAAAGTGTTCTTTTTTCAAAAACGTCCTTGACAGAAATAAAAAGTACACCACCACAAAGCTGTATGTTTTTTCAAATAATGAGTAAAGGGAACTGGATCATAAGACTTTTTTAACCTCTACAGAAACATAGCTTAAGTAGAAACCATGAAAAGACTTCTTTTTGGAACTTGGCAAACAGAAAGAAGAAAAGTAGTAAGTATATATTACCTCATCTATAGGAGACCCTATAAACTGTAGCAGCTCCTTTAGGCTGTTCTGGTGCCAAGGAACACATTTCAGACTTCATCTTCTTTATGAGTAAGATTTGCAAAGAGTTTACTATTATTCAGTAAAATACCATTTCTCTGACTGGCTTCATCTCAGTCCTACTGAAATACAATGCCTTGAGGCTGCTTATGTGGTAATTTTCACTGCTTCAATTTGGTACAGTCTGTTTTTCGCTGGAAAAATATGTGTCTTGAAAAACTATTATGGTTACATTCACAAACTTTTGTAATGTATACAGCAGTTCTGTCATGGAAACAAATCTTGCACCAGTAAGAACGACAGCAAACAGAAGACCTATTCATAGAACCACAGAATCACAGAATGATATGGGTTTGGAAGGGACTTCTGGAGATCATGTAAGTCCAACTCTTCTGCCAAAGCAGGTCCACCTAGAGCAGGTTGCACAGGATTTGCACAGGACTTGCACAAAGCAAGTCCAAGCAGGCTTTGAATGTCTCCAGAGATGGACACTCCACCATGTCCCTGGGCAGCCTTCATGACTGCTTGAGCTACCTGTGTGTTCAGGACTTGAGGACAGGATCATGGGGGAATGTGTAATATCACCCAGAAAGCATTCTGTGTATATGTGTGCACATGAATGTGTTTCTATCTCTATAGAAAGAGGAATCAAGAAATTAGAATTTACATTTATAATCCTAACAAAAACAGACTACCAAATCTGGATGCTTCAACCGGTCAATGTGTGATTCCTTCTCTGCATTGTTCTTCAACAAAATGGTGTTGAAAAATCTTCTTCATATCCAGGCCTAAATTGTATAGTATCCTGCATCTCACTCGTCAGTTCTCTCATGTTGTCTTCTCCATACTGGTGATAATTTGAAGTCATTGGCCCAAGTTCTGTGTGGGTTTATGGTTCGATCTTGCAAGATGTTACCAACTATTTCAATATGGTGAGTCTCCCGCTAAGATAAATGAGCCTGCCATCTGGGGACTTGGAGGCAGTACTAGCTTAAATGTCTTCTTCCTGGCTCCTCATAGTCCCCTCACTGGTGGAACTGAAGTTCATCCCTGTTTTAGAAATACTGTATATTTGAATTGATGTTAACATTTGATTCTTTTTATATATGTGTACATCTTTCAGGTTGTATATAAGTCTACATCTGTCAATACATATACACCTATTATCTGTTTTAAGTAAGGAACAGTTAAATAAATCCCATTCCATTAATTTATCATGTGGGACATTGCCACATTTCTGCAGTTAAGGTTAACGTACAAATTATATTCCTTGTTCTTTGAAGACTGTACCTAGCATAGCGATGTTTAACCAGTGATCACATGACTATCTTAAGGAAACTGAGAAAGCTAAACCTGTTGTTAATAGGTGTGTATTTGCTAAGGAGGGGTCTGCGGATCCATTTCAAAGGGAAAAGTTAGATGCCAATAAGTCAAAGAATGCTAAAAACTGCTTTGTTAGGATAGTGCACCTACTTTTGCATTGTCTTCTGCATTCAAGGCAGGAACTGGAGCAAAGGAAAAACAAAAACTGCTTGCACCAAAAGGACTTTTGCAAGTGCTGCCTTTGAGAAAACGTATTGTAAAGTATTTGATTTTCTACTTCATTTGATTAATGGTTGAAATAATTTCATTTTCTTTTCAATTAAGGATTTACTGTAGGAGAATTAAATATTTTTATTATTCTTAGTGTTGGTTTAGTATAGTCTCAGACTGTGCACAGAGGTTATTTTCTGGTTTCATTCAGTCTTTATCATTCGTCTTGGCATAGTGTGATGATTAATGCTAGGTCTGATGGCAAATGTTTTGTCCTCTTTGGAAGCTGCCTACTGAGAATTTAACAGAAATAGTGACTTATTTCATATAGTTCACTAAGTAGGAGTTATTAAAAGCTTTGTTTATATAATGTGGTTAGATTAAAAGGTATAAAAAGTTAATACCTATATGTTCAGTGCCTCAATCCATCTCTTTGTATGGATATGAAACCAAATTATCTGAAAACATAAGAATACAAATACATGCAAAGTTTTGATCCGATGTAACTCATAAAAGCTGAAACATCTTAGTAAATCTGAAGAAGTGCATTGTTTATCTGAAGTATTATCCATAGTCTGTCTTAAGACTGCTAGATAGGTACTTTTAATTATCTTTCACCTGCAGGTAGTTGAGAAAGTAGCATTATAGCAACAAAGGGATAATGTTGATGATCCAAAATAAGATCTTCCATACAGCTGATTATAGCCAAAAGTCTACTAATGTAGGTGTTGTCATCCAAATTATACAAAGTTGGGCTGTGATGTAAGTGTGAAAGAACAGTCAGGGTCTGGGTCTGCTCTTCAGCAAAACATACTTCTGCAGGCAGTAGTTTCAACATTGTTAGCCATCAATATAGGATTGTGGACTGGGCGTCTCTAAAAATGCACAAATGAAAAATAAGATTATTAAAGCCCACCTCTGAAATTCACATATTGTCAACTTCTGAGTTGATGCAGTTCATCCATGGTACCTGGTAGGAGACTGTATTTGGATGGAAAACAAAGAAGGCAGGCAAAACAGGGTGAAGTGTGTTTGTCAGTACATCTGTCCACAGCAACCTCTCATTGTGTAAAGGACTGGGTCAGTGTATGTGGAAGAAGTGAATAATAATAACAATAATAATAATAATAGTAATGAAGCAGTTTTTATTTGTAAGTGGGGTGGTCTCTTTAGTTCCTGCATTAGTGCTTGTGCTACAGAAGACTAGTAATTTATTGATGCAGATGGCTATGTAAAGTGCATGCAATTTGTGAGGGGCCTTGACCCTTGACTGATGGGCCATATGTTGCAAAGCCCCAGAGGCGTTATTTGACTGAGTTCTCTTCCTCCCTCTGTCTCTGCACCTATGGTCCTTGTTCAATCACCACATATTGAGCTATAGACTTACTAACTCCCCCAATAAATCTCCAACTAATGACTAGCGAAGGCTATAACTTAACCCTTTACATACAAAAGAGCACATAATTTTGCATTGAATATTTCGGACTCATTGAAATAAATATTACATGACCTAGGTAGTTATTAAAGAGCAAGATGTCATAAAATACGAACACCTCCAGGCTTGTCATTATCTGCATAAACCAAATTCACATGGAGCAGTCTCAAACTTTAATAATGTGTATGTGGTGTGGAGAGCTGGGTCCTAAATTTATGTTACTGTTGAGTTACATCTCTAAAAAAACACTAGGGAAACACATTGGAGTACCTAACATTTCTAATTTACTGTCTTGTCTGCTCCTCTTTTTATATTCTAATAGGGTTAATATTAAATTCTTCATGACCTAGGCATATGTCTTCAATTGCATAGAGATTTGACAGACAATCATCCCAGTAGACAAGCTTTCCATAGTCTATTAAAGCGTATCAACATTTTTATGTTGTAGAAATCCCTTTCTTAGGAACAGTTAATGTATTCCCATGCAGCTGCCTTTTTTTCTTTTTTTTTTTTTTTTTTTAAATATACTATCTTTTATTCCTGAAACTGTACAATGCTGAAAGTTACTCCTCAACTACACTGGTGAGTGGGTTCTGCACTGTTGGCTGCAGTAGGGAGCTGTAAGCTGCTATTTAACAACGCAGCCCTGTAAGAAACTTGCTTGATGCCATTAAGCTATTTTTATATAAGAAGCAGAGGAAGTTGCACAAAGCAAAATACAGTCTAGTATTAGTAATGATACAGCTTTTTAATTAGTAACGACTAGTAGTAATGATATAGCTTTTTAAATATTAAGAAGTAACTCCATACACCTAGCTAGGGTAGTTAAAGGGATTCAGCTTTAAAATATTGGCTTGATACTAGACAAGCTGAAGTTTTTCAGTAAGTTCAAAAAACAGAGGAAGAAAACCATTCCTGGTAGATAATGACTATTCTCTTATCACTGCAAAGTTGTGCGAGGTGACAATTTAGCTGGCTGGAAGTGAGTGGGAGTTTTAGTGTCAACTGCAAGGTCATGACTTTACCTAGAGAGCTGAGACATTTGTAGGTAAAGGGACACTGGTAAAACCTCATATAGTAGTTTCACATGAGAAGCTTTTTTCTAATTCTCCCAAGTTTATTCTGGCAAAGCTTTGATTAATAATGTTGTTTTGTGTGAATAAGCACTCTGACAGTGCTCAGTTAATTTTTCATATATTTTTATGCTTAGAAAAGGCATGAAAAATTTAATTCACCAAGGGTAGTCATCATCACATAGTTTAAAATCTGAGTACAGGTGATGCCTTTCTCTATGATTCTTTGGAATTAGAAAATGGGGAAAAAAATCAGAGCAAATTGGAGTTCTTCAGTGAATCTGAACTGCTTATTATGGTATGAAAAAAAAGTCAGCTCGTGCTGAGCTGATGTAAATGAATAAATTCATAACTTCTCTTAAAACTGCTTCTTTAGCAGTTTGTGTTGTGGTCAGAAAGTGAGGTTGTTTCAGCACAAATCATGTGCATTAATCATGCACATTTTTCTTTTCAGTCATCCATATTAAGACCTGTAGGTTTGACACTTTTATTCATATGGATCCTTTTTCTGTACTGTAGGCTTGGCACCATTATTATTACAAGTCTTCAGGCTTGAAGTAGTCCATGTAACCAGAAGCCACTGATAAGCATTCCCTCCTGAGGTTATTATTTCACAATTAAAGTGATGATATTGAAAACATTGATGGCAGTGGGATTTACAAGGGCAAAGGTCTTTACTATTGTCTAGAATACCAGAAGCGACTGAAAACAACATTTTTCAAATTTCCTACATATGTTAGTCCCCATGGAAGATCTGTGTATGGGTTTCAGTATATATTCTGAATGAGTTGGGGTAGACTATAATTTCATTTTATATAGCTTCAGTTAGAATTTGATCTGCATTTCTAATGCCCTCTTTGCCTCCATCTTTAATAGTCGGACCAGCTACCCCCAGAGTGCTCAACCTCCTGAGTTGGAAGATAAGGATGGAGAGCAGAACAACACCCCCATAATCCAGGAGGAATTAGTTAATGACCTGCTTCTGTACCTAGACACGCATAAGTCTACAGGGCTGGATGGGATTCACCCAGGAGTACTCAGGGATCTGGTAGGAGAGCTCACCAAGACTGTCTCCATCATTTGTCAACAATCCTGATTAACAGGGGAGATAACAGATGACTGGAGGGTGGCTAACATGACACCCATCTACAAGAAGGGCCAGAAAGAGAATCTGGGGAACTACAAGCCTATCAGCCTGACCAGGAAAGATTGTGGAGAGGATCATCTTGAGTGAGCTCTCATGGCACATACAAGGTAGCCAAGGGATATGGGCCAGCAAGCATGGGTTTATGAAAGGGAGGTCTTGTTTAACCAACCTGATCTCTTTCTAGGACCATTTGACCCACCTTCTGGTTGGGGGTAGACTGTGGATGTTGGACTTTGGTAAGGCCTTTGACACCATACCCACAGCGTTCTGCTAGAGAAGCTTGGCAAATCATGGCATAGACAAGTGTACTCTTCACCAGGTAAAAAACTGTCTGGGTGGCCATGCCCAGAGAGTTATGATTAATGGGGTGAAATCCAGTTGGTGGCCAGTCGTGAGTGGTGTCCCTCAGGGCTCAGTTTTGGGGCCGGTCTTGTTTAATATCTTTATTGATGGTCTGGATGAGGGGACTGAGTGCACCCTCAGTAAGTTTGCAGACAATGCCAAACTAGGTGGGAATGTTGATCTGCTTAAGCATAGGGAGGCTCTGCAGAGGGACCTGGACAGGTTGGAGCCGTGGGCTGAGGCCAATTTTATGAGGTTCAGTAAGGCCCAAGTGCCAGGTCCATTTTGGTCACAACGACCCCAGGCAATGCTATAGGCTTGAGGCAGAGTGGCTGGAAAGCTATCCAGCAGAAAAGGACCTGGGGGTGCTGATGGACATCCAACTTAACATGAGCCAGCAGGGTGGCCAGGAAGGCCAGCATCCTGGCTTGTATCAGGAATAGTGTGGCCAGCAGGAGTAGGGAATTGATAGTGCCTCTGTGCTCGGCACTGGTGAGGCCTCACCTCAAGTATTGTGTTCAGTTCTGGGCCCCTCACTACGAAGACATTGAAGTGCTGGAATGTGTCCAGAGGAGAGCTACCAAGCTGGTGAGGGGTCTAGAGAACAAGTCAAATGAGGAGAGGCTGAGGGAACTGGGCATGTTTAGTTTGGAGAAGAGGAAGCTGAGGGAAGACCTCCTTGCCCTCTACAGCTACCTGAAAGGAGGTTGTAGAGAGGTGGGTGTTGGCCTCTTCTCCTAACACCAGTAATGACAGGACCAGAGGAAATGGTCTGAAGTTGCAGCAAGGGAGGTTTAGATTAGCTATTAGGAAGAGTTACTTTACTGAGGTCAGGCAATGGAACGGCCTGTCCAGGGAGGTGGTGGAGTCACCATGCCTGGAGGTATTTAAGAAACATGTAGATGTGGCACATTAGGCCAGGGCATGGTCTAATGGCATGCTCTAGTGGCTGAAATGTAGGGGTTTTGTGTGGTGTGCGTATGGACTCAGTGGTCTCAGAGGTACCGTCCAACCATGACGATTCTGTGATTCTGTGACTTCAACTCAGGTACCCAGGTGTGATTGCATACCACACGTGGTTATATTTCTGTAGTGACCACCTTTGTTGAGCTTGAGTAGTCTTTGTTGCCTTAGCCTAGCCACTCAGATCATTCACATTCCTGAGTCTCACTCAAAACCCACAAGCAGAATAGAGCAACGTAAGGAGAGAACAGTATAAGGAACTTAGTGTTTTCTAGCTAAAATAAATTGGACAAAACTGTAGGAAAGTGTTCTAGTATTATACAAATAGATCATCTATCACATTGCAGTAGTATTTCTGAAAAATGTCAGTGTCAACAGAAAGCCTGGAACTGGCCATGGCATAGTATTAGAAGGCAGAGAAAGATTCCCGCTGATCATAAAAGAAGTTGTAGTAAACTGCCCAGAATGAATTGTGTTAGTAAGTGGGCACACTAGTGAAAGTCATTATCATCTTGAGTTCCAGATGTCAGTTTGTATATTATCACTGCTGTACTACTTGCAGTGAAATGCATTTTCCCGGATGAGTTTGGGGTTTTTGAGCGGCAATAACAGATTATCTTTTCCGTCAATCATGTCTCTATTAATCTGCTATTTGGGTTTTTTTGAGCCTTGGGTTGATGATTGGACTAGATGATCTTGAAGGTCCCTTCCAACCTAGACGATTTTACAATTAGAAATACTTGTTGCAAATGAGTGTGGTTTTACTAATTTTTTAATGTTGGAAGGTTTTTTTAGAATAGGCATTTTTATTGTATGCTCTTCTCAGGTGAAAGGAATTTAAGAGAACAAAAAATATTAAATGAATTCCAGTTCTAGGTGGTGTAGCTTTTGATAGCTACTGCACAGCTTTTTCAGCTTAGGTGTTGTATGTAGCATTTGAATTGATACACACCAGTGGTTGCACAGCAGTCTGAAATTGTGCCACTTGTACTGATCTAAGGGAGACTAAAAAAAAGATTAGATGTTTGCACCAAAGCAGACACCGGGAATTCTGAATTATCTTCCTACTTATACCACAGTATGCTATGTAATCCTGAGCAATTTGCTGCTTTGGGGATGCTTGAGTTTCTCATCTGAAATGTTTGACTATTTTGTCTGTTGAAGTCTATTACCTACCTCCCATCTCATAACCAGACATATAAGCGAACAAAAATACTCATATGATTCCAATATAGTAAAGTATGAGTCTAGAAATTAAATTTATCGCTAGGAATGTCTTGAAAGATGATAAATCTGATACTAAATTTGTTGTTACCTGGTAGGATAAAGTACTGAACTAAAATGTTTTGTGTTTTGTTTGTTAGGTTGTTTTTTTTTTGTCTTTGGAAAAGGTAAAGGGAAGAGGTCAAAACTGCTGTACTGTGCAGCTTGAGCCATTCTTACAGTCAGGTCAGCAGAACTTTTTGGGAAAAAAACCCTTCAGCTAAATAAGACAATTGTCAGTTATGCTGTTTTACGTGTAAAGTAATTTCATTGATGCCATTGGAATCATACTGTCTAACACCTGATGTAACTATTATCAAGTTTTTTTTAATTTTAAGGCAAAGAGACCTTGTGAACAGAATTTGCAGCTGTAGAAAATGGATCATAAAATCAAAGGTTTCACTGGGCCCTTTTGTTTAGGGACTTTTTCAGTCAGAGCAGATTTTTTTTGTATGAATATATGTTTTTAGTAAAAGGGGTGCATCAGGAATAGCAGAAAGATCTGTCTCCCAGAACTATGATTTATTTTTGTTGGTCTTCATCTCTCATTATAGTTTATTCACAGTGAGCTTTTATCCTGGAGAAACAGTAATTGAATTGGTGTTGAAGAGAAAGTTGACACACATAAATAATAGGACAGCTTATGTCTCAATATATTTCAGATACATTTCCATTGTGACCAAAGGCTCTAAAGACACGAATAGTAAATTTCAGCTACTTCCTTCAAGATTAATTTATTATGCCATAATATTTGTTTATGATACCGGCAGAATAGCTAAGTAATATCAAATAAATCAGAGTCTTTTACCATTATAACCTGAAGCACTTTATTGCATTGTGTTTTCTCTCGCTCCGTGAAATTTTAGGCACATGATTAGTATACTTGAGATACACATAATGAAAATAAGACTTCTGTATTGCTAATGAAAGCTAAGAAAACCAAGTGTTTATGTCATTTACTGAGGAGGTGATAAGAATTGTTTGGGTTTATTCTAACTCTAGTAATGATACCGCATGATTTCTTACTGAAAAAGCCATCTTCAAAATATAGACAAATTACCAGTACCATTGCCTGTATTTTGTATTTGCTGACTCATGAGCTATCAAGTGCACTTAATGGGGTGGATGTCATGAAGACAGCAATATGACCACTGTTAGTGCATTAACTATGGGTTGAGGATGTTTTGTTGATAATCCTTTTGTGTTTAGGCTTTATTTTAATTCAGTAGAATCATAGAATCAGTACTCACAGTCTGATCCTGATTGCCATTTATTTCAAGAGGACCATGACTAAGACACGTTGTCATCTCTTTCTCTGATTTCAGAGTTCCCTTGCTGATTAGTGTGGAGATTTTAATCTGCAATTTTATTTACAACAGTCAGAGCAGCCTCAGTGGAATAAGGAAAGCTCAGGGGGACTGAGCAGGTTCTGCAAAGTTGTTTTTTGGTGCTTCATACACTTCAAGCTGTGCTGCAGCTAGCTTTTTGTTTAAAATACTGGAAGCACATAAACCACCCAGTGCTATACTCATCAATACTGTGATGCTTGTCACAATATAAGAAGGGGAAATTTGTTTTCTTTCATGATTAAGTAAGCTCCCGGTATATTTTTCTTGGGTGGAGTATAAAAGAAGGGTCCTATGTGTATTTGTTTGTGTGCCAGTTTCAAAACACAGCCTTATCCCTAGACAGAAATTAATGTGTCAGGCATTACCCAGAAGAGTATTTATAAGAAGCAGCTGAAGAATTAAGGGAACAGCAGAGGTGTGTAAAGCAAACAAAGGTACACTGTATGATTTAATCACTGCTTGATGTACTATTCTTAGACAGTTTGTTTGCCACAGAAATCAACCCATTATCTTCCTATTTTTTGTGTTGGTCTGATTTAATGTTCCCGTGAAAAGCTGATGACTTTAGTAAATAGTGGAAACGAACACAATAGGAAGGCAGAATAGAGAATTTGTTATCTGTATGTCAAAAGCTGTTTCATGGATGTGGGCATTTTCTATATCAAGTATTAGAAACTCAGCAATACAGGATAATGTCATAAGAAAAAAACTTGTTTTCCCCATTACTTTCCCAGTACAGTTTCTTATTTTTTCTTCATAGAATGAATATATTCATGCAGTCTTCTTCCCAGGTTTTGGGGGAACTTTTTTGCCTTCTGTATGCCTTTATTAGGTAACATAATACAATGCCGCAGTATTATTTTCTATGACCTTTCTTAGTCTGTAGTTCTGGGTTTCAGTTCTTTTTTCTCATTTAGTGAACTCATACATACCCCTGCAGATATCTTAAGGGAGGGATTAATTAAGGGAGGATTTAATTTTAAGCATTTATGTGGTTAATAATAGCACTGATACAGGAGAAAGAGTAGGTGACTATGATTTTCATTGGGTGAAAAGGTTTCATTTCTGCAAACTGTTCTGCATTATCAAATAACACTATTATGTAAATACTTTTAAATAACTTGTTAGGCTGGGGAAAGGAAAGGAAGGACAATTGTTGATAAAATGCTTTTTTTTTTTTCTTCCTTTAGAATATTACTAATTTTTTCTTGCAAGGAATAAAGTGTGATGGTAACAAAGAACAGAGTATAGTCTTTTCTAATGTGTAGAAATGATGGAAGAAAAAGTAGAAAAATGTTTCTGTTGGGTTGATATCTAGAAGATCTATGCTTTGGGAAAAAATGTGAAGGTTTCAGTGATTCTGCAATTATTTTTATTTTGTTGTGTTTTCAAGACATCAAAAGAATGACCTTTAAAGCCATTTGAAAGTCATAGCTAGAGGCAATATACAACCTCATGATAAAATGAGAGAGAACATTCCCTTGCCAGTGTTGTTGTATGCCTGATGGCTTGGCTGATAGAAGATGGGGCCATTCTGGATCTCATGCTTCAAGTGTCCTTGAGGAAGCTATGAAAGTTATGCTTTAAGGTGCTGAAATGATGAAGAGTTCTCTCTCTTGGAATGAACAAAGGAGTGCTTTTCCAGATTTGTTACAAATTTGCTTTTTACATATGTGTGAATTGGGGCAAAAAGAAATTCACCTGCCTGTTTTTCAAGGGGAAAAAGTAATTGGGAAAGGAGAAACTCAATCCTCCTCCCTCTCTATGTAAGCAGTAGGTAGGCTGCATTTAGGGAAAGATTAAAACTTTATTAATCCATGAGTTAAGAACGGCCATGTAGTTTGTGCATAGTAAAGTGGTTCAGACAAGTTTCACTGGTGACAATTTGCCTGCTGCACTTGAAACAATCATTTTTAGTTTACCAAAAAGAAAAAAGTTCTAAGATACTCATTCATCAGTTTCCAAGTCTTTTTGCTTACCTAAGCACATAATCAAAACCGTTTCATTTCAAGATTAATTTGGAAATCTCAGAAGAATAAACTTTTCTGTGGGTATTTTTGATTTCATTTACATTCAAAATGAGCTGACTATTGTGATGCATAGGATCACTCTTTTCTCTGTCTCAGCTGGATTTTATGTGGAAGTTGTTGAGAAGTTAAAAAAATATTTATAATTAACATGTTAGTGTAGCCCTAAAAGTACAGCTTTTATTTTAGCTGAAGGCATTTATTTCTAAATGTGTTCTGAAAAAGGGAAATATGTCTGGTTTGTGTGTGTTGCTGCAGAGAATGATTATTTGCATTTAGGATAATCTACAAGGAGCAGTACATTATTTCTGTATTGATAATCATGAAGTACAAATGGTCGTACTAACCAACAGGATAACTAGTGAAAGTGGAAAAAATGGCCTTCCTCATCAAAAAAAAAAAAAAAAAAAAAAAGAGGAGGAAAAAAAAAAGGAGTACTTTTCAAAGAGTACAACAACCCTTGCCAAATTGTCCCTCAAAATTGAGCAGCTTAGTCTCATGTCTCATTTGTAGCTTGGGAGGTGTTCCCTCAATGTTGTGCTCAAGTGTGCATGTGCCATTGATGTTGTAAGCACCTGACTGCCACTTAACGTTTAAGACTTTATACTTCATCATTATGCAAATGTGTAAATTATGCAAATGGTTCATTCCTGGAAGTCCATTATTCTTGTAACTCAGCCATCTAATGAATCTTTGGTAAACAAAGAAAGAAAAGGGACTGAGTCTGAAATTGTACTGAACTAGTAGAAATGAAATATACTTTAGTATCTCAGAAGGAAGCAAAAGCAGCTTGACAGAGGAAAAAGGTGGTGAAAAGCAGCCACTTTAATGGTGGTTCAGCTGAGAAAGCAGAATCAGAAAATGACAATTGATTCACTAACCATCACAGCATCAGTCCATTCAAGAGGCTTGTGAAGATCCCATTGCACGTCGGGATCAAAAGAACTAAATTAAAGCAGGATTCCTGGTAAGAACTGAAAGAGAAAAGTAGCATTAGGGAAAGGAAGGAGGGCATCTCAGTCTAAGAAGAGCATTGATTCTGAATTTTTCATCAGTCATGTGAATTTAAAATTAAATTACTTACCTATTGTGACATTGTAATTCTGCATATTCCTTCATGATTCTCTTTCCAAATTACAACATTCTCCAGCTGAATGTGCTGTTAAATAACAGGTTCCCAATGCTATGCACCCAATTTATCATTTATTTTCTGAAAATTGCAAATAGTACCTTATTCCAATTAAAGCAGTTTAGACTTGTTGCTCTTCAGTAGCAGTACTGCCCAATTACATTAAATACATCATCTGCTATCCTAGGAAAAGAGAAATATCATGGTATCATGAATATCAATTATGTCATAACACTTGGTAAATGGCAAATTTTTAATGGGATTTACATTATTCCTTAACGTGAGCCAATTTTACAGTGCATATAACTGTAGAATCTTTTTCCTCTTTCCAAGTAATTCTTCTTCTGCTTCATGAGTACCAGGGTGTTAATAGGTTTTGCAGTGAAGATAGCAAAAGTGCAATTTCATATAGAATAATTATATGTTTTAAGCGTCTTTGAGAAGCTACATTTTATTTTTGTTCCCTGAAAAGATTTTATTTTTTGAGAATAGACTACTTTGTTTTGGGACAGGAATTACTTTCAAAGCATCTGTCTGTAGTTTTCCAGAGTTTAGTGTATGCATATTAGAAAGTTACATATATTATACATATATGTAACGAAGAGATAAAAAAAATGTTATGCTAAGATTGGCAACTATGCAAACTGTTGAACTGAGCTAGACAGCCTTTTTATGAATAATGTAAACTTACTAAGGCTGCATAATTGTTATATTCACCCTATTGATATAACTGGTTGAATTCTGTATTTGAAAAGACATTGTTAAGTCCATAGAATAAGAATATATTTTAAAATTCTTTAAAATGTAGTGAGTAATAACTTGGCAGGTCTTCTTACCTGGCTAAGCTGCAAGATTTCAATGGAGACCAAACCAGTGAAGTTTTTATTTTTGTGACTAATGGCCATTAGTCAAAAGCAGCTTAATAACAGTCAGCTTATTCCCTTTTCAGACACACAGGAATATGCAACAGTCTGCAAAAAAATATTATGTATTTTATCATTGCCAAGTGATCATCACTAGGTTTTTTAAGCTTGAAAAATCTATCGGCTGATGTGACAGTTCTATTGCTGGGACAATAGAGAGATCATAGATATGTTGAAGGTGAATGAAGCAATGTGTTTCACAGCCTCTGAGAAGATGAAATTTTAGGATGAAGGTCCTAGTGAATAAAGGCCAGACCTGGAAGTAAGTAGACGTATTTCGGAAAGGAAACCAAATAGAGTATATAACTACTTTCTGTTGCTGGTGAAAATGTTTCTGTGTATTGGAAAGCTACCAAGAGGCTTCATAGAAACAGTGATTATTTTTTTCTTGGGTGTCTGACAGAAATACACAGAAGTGGTGTCTATTGACTTGTGTGATGGGTTAACAGGAGTATTTTCTGTGTCCAGATGTGTGACAGCATATTTTTTTGCAGTAGTATTAATCAGCAATGTCAATCCATATATTATATACTGATCCTGATTTGAAAACTTGCTCTATAATTCTGAGCCCACCTGAAATCAGAGGGGTAAGGTGTTTGCTATGAGAGTAACCTCAAGGGTAGCTGAAGAAAAAAAGAAATGAAAAGGAAAAAGCATGATTCAGTAGAGTGGGATTTTATTCCTTAACTGTAAACCAAACCAGAGAATGAAATAGTAAGTTTAATGTGCAATAACATTGGGTTGAGGAAGCAGCACATCCGCCAATTGATGCACATTAAAAGTACTTAAGCTTTTCATTATCATATCATAGAATCATAGAATGGTTGGAAGGAACATTAAAGATTGTTGAGTTCCAACCCCCCCTTGCCAATGGCAGGAAAAAAAAAAAGTTCCTCCCACTAGAACAGGTTGCTCAAAGTCCCATCCAGCCTGGCCTTGAGCACCTCCAGGGATGGGGCATCCACAGCTTCTCTGGGCAACCTGTGCCAGTATCTCACCATCCTCACAATAAAGAATTTCTATCTAGTATCTAATCTAAATCTCCCCTCTTTTCAATTTAAAACCATTACTCCTCATTCTGTAGCTACACTCTTGACAAAGAGACCCTCTCTAGCTCTCCTATAGGCTCCCTTCAGATACTGGAAGGCTTCTAGAAGGTCTTCCCAAAGCGTTCTCCAGGCTGAACAAGCCCAGCTCTCTCAACCTGTCTTCATAGGATAGGTACTCCAGCTCTCTGATTATCTTTGTGGCCCTCCGATGGACCTGTTCCAATAGGTCCGTGTTCTTCCTGTGTTGAGGACTCCAAAGCTGGCCACACTTCTCTTGATGCAGCCCAGGACCATTTCATACAATACACAGTATTTTCTTCTGTTTCAAAAAATAAAAATAAAAACCTTTTTTTAAAAGTTAATATGCAGTCTCCTTCAGGATGAAAGCAGGAAATATTTTTTGAAAAAAAAAAAAAAATGAAAAAAGTAGTTGGATGTTTCCTTTTCTGCTTTTTTCTTTTTTCTTATTCATCCCCTGCAAGCTGCTTTTGCTGTGAGAGATTGTCACACACCGATGACTTACCAGGGCTTGTTTTCTTTGCTTTCCTTTCAAAGTTATCTTCATTATTGTCTAGTCTTCTTTAAAAAATGAAGGCTACACAAGATATGCAGGATTGATGTAAGTTTATAATGTGGATAATTAATATGCACAATCACTAAATATAACCAGATTTAATAGTTAATACACCTTATTCTTACAAGCCATATATGTATAGTAAACTGTAGTGCTTGGCTCTGTTCTCTGGTTGAACCAAGAAATGTATGCCAACATTTCTTGTAAATCAAGATGAGATATGATTACTTGACTCAATCCAGTAACTCAAACACTCTGATACTGACAAAACTGGTACTTGGTTCTTGCCTAAGTTGTAGATCAGATTTCATGAGCGCGAGAAAGAGATTGCTATGACTATGCAAGAGTTTAATACTGGGATTCAGTTTTGTAAATTACATTTTCTATTTGAAAAAAAAGTACAGTTTTTCAGATTTTGAAATTCCTCTGGCTTTTATTGCTACTTTCTCACTGTTTGGTTGTAGGCTTTGAGTCTGGTAAAAGATGAATGTTGTGTTAAGGAAAAGGACTGTGAAATGTAAAAAGCATTTATTCAGTCCAACTGCCTGAAACCTCCTTAAATGCTTATAAATTTAACTAAATTCCATTTGTGGTTCAGTATGAGTACATTGTATGGAAGCGTTGCCTTGTAAACCATTCTTTACGGTCTTTGTCTTTGTCTTCCTCAGTTTCCTTTTAGCTTAGGTTCAAAGGACATTAATGCTTTGCTGCTGTCGGTGGATGTTACTTACCTTCTACCCTTGAGCAAATAGGTTGGTTTTACAAAGAGATGTCCATGTTCACCTTTGGCAAATGGCTTTAGGTTCATGTGATGTGCTGGGATCCGATGAGACTTTCCTGAGTTACCGTAGTTAGGAATAGTCATGTTTTCTCTGGACATATAATTCTTAATGTGAGAGTATTAGGGAATCCTTGAAGACTTTATTTCCTGTTGATTCCTAATTGCTCCTGAGCACATTACAGAGGAGCTATATTAACAGAAGAAAAGTTCAGGTTTTGACTGCTGTCTTCCATGATAGAACCCTAAATTTGGTGAGGGCAGCAATTGCCCTTGCTAGTGTCTTCATTCTACTTGAACGTAGCACAAGAAGAAATTGCATGAACCAAGGAGCCTTGAGGGTCCATGAAAAGTCAAAAACATGGAGTGTGATTGATTGAATGGTTTGCATGAGGACAGGAGTCCTGAAGCTTGCGGCAGCTAGTAGGAGTGCAGTAGCCTCAGACTCTCTCTAGAAAAGAAAGTTTCCTGTCAACGGCTTAAATATAATGAGGATCTTGGATTTTGTGAGTAAAAGACAGCTAGGTTATCGTTTAATCACATATATGGAGCCACTGAAGCAACAGACATTGCTGGAGAACCAATAGTCTTTCAGTGTCTTATCACTGATTTGCCTGAAAGTATAGTAGTTGTATTCTCACAGTTAACTGGGGAAAAAAAAAAAGTTCCAGGCTCAAAAAAGAACCACAAAATAAACTTCCAATATACCTGTGCAAGTGTAAGCAGAGTAACAGGTTGTGCTGAAGGGTTCTTGCATGCAAGGGTAGATTGATGTAGGTGTTGAGACATGACTGGCAGTTATTCTCTCTTGATCTAGTAAAGTCTGGAACAGATAAGAGCACAACCACTTTCAAGTTAGTTTGTAGAGTCGTTTCCTAGTAATTTCTGGCAAAGTGAGTGTCTGTTTCAGGTTTTCATCTATGAATGTTTAAAAAGGATGATAGAATATTCAAAGCTCTCTCACATAACAAATAATACCACATTTGAGAATGTCTTTACTTATTTCAGTGCCCTGTATTTGTCATTTATTTGGATTGAGGGTGTATTTAGACAATTTACTTTTGTGCATGGAAGCCATCTTTCAGTCATAGTTGAAAAAACAGTAGAGGTTAAGGAGAACACAAGAACCAAAAGACTAAAGCAGTGAAAGAAATTTTTAAAACTTAAAATGTACTGGTGTTATGGGGCAACCATGAACAGCAGGTTTATTCTTTGCAGTTTAGAGACTCTAAGTCTGTCTGTCTAGAATTTGGTTTGTACAACCATAGTACTAAAGAGCATGTTCCAATTTACTTGCTATCCACAAGACCACCCAGGGGTTTCCAGTTATTTTTAAGAGGAGTTGCTGTGGAATTGACAGTGGGAAGAATGCAGGAATGCTATTCTTTTCATTCCCTTCACCCTTCCCATCCCCATCACCAAATCAAAGACAATAGTTTCACTGTGGACTACTCATTGAATTGTCTTTAAATCTGCACAGAGCACAAATGCAGGCACTCATAAACTTCTAAAACCTTTTAGTTATTCTTGGCCTCTCCTTTGAATTATAAAATTTACTTTTGATAGTGATAAGATGCTCTAGCATATATTTAAAGAAAGCAAACCTGCTGATCAAATACTGTCAAGATGAATATATAGAGTTATTCATACATGCACAGACATGAATGCTGCACAGTTTTGGGGATGCTGTTTTCTAAGATCATCACTGTAACAGACAGAGCTCTGAACTTGCTCTTCAAGAAATATCTGTCATTTGAGCTGTTGGAGAATCCTTATTTACTTGCATAAAGCCTGCAAGAAAGAGTTAGGCAGGTCTAATTCCAGCTGTGAGAGAAGAGTCAAACACGTCCAATAGCTCGCTCATTATAGAACAGCATGAGACATAAGGTTTATTTCAGGAACTTACTGAGTTTTGTAGTTTACCTGTTATATAGTTAGGTTCATGGGCTTTTTCTTATTCGGTTATTCAATTTTTATTTATGGAGCACAGCAGCATCTATGCTTTCATCTATTTTTTTGACTTGTCATCCCGATCATTTTAAGATGTAGTTGGATTGCATTCAGTAGCTCTATATTAAAACATGTAATGCATGTATGTATTGAAAGAGATATGAAAATGTATGAAAATATCTAATTGTGTATACTGTTGGGATGGAAAATTGAAGATGATAACCCCTTTTCACCATTCAACAGAGCGTGAAAGAGCAAGAGATTCAAAAACTTCATTAATTGCTGTAACATGACGTTACAAGCCACCTGCACTTCAAAGAATTTACAGTGAAGCAGATGGATTGATGAATATGCCATCAAAGATTTTGAGAATGTTTGTTTTAAAAATAAACTGCTTTCTAAGTCATTGACAATCAAAGCATACAATTTGCAAAAAAATGTCACTGCTCTTTTTCCCTTGTATCCCGCGTACTTATAAAAACATATCCTTGTCAGAGGGATTCAGAGATGACGTTTTCATAAGCAGTGACTGCAGCAGATTTGAAACAATCTTCATGTCATAAGAAGATTTATAACCCCTTCTGTTTCACGTTTGCCTAATAACTGAGGGCAGGAATGGAGTGTTAGTGTTTTTTCAATTTGGCTGTGTGGGTCTGGGGCTCACGGAGGTGCAGAATTAGTCCTCTTGAATAGATGAGTAGTGTGACAGGATAAGCACAGCTAATGTAATAATAATCCACACTGTCCATTTTGCAAAAATCTCACTATTCACTTTTCAACAGAAACGAATGAAATTTGTGCCACAATAAGTGGCTTTATGGTTAGTATGGTGTTACTTATCAGAGGACCCGGGAGAAAGAAAACTTGAACTGATATAATCTTACCGCAGAATTGTGTTTGGCATCCTAAGTCCAGTCATTCCAATAGCAAAATATTATGATTTGTATGAAGTGGAGGCGAAGATATTGTTCAGAAATAAATATCAGATATGGGGGATGTAGCAGAGGAAAAATAACATTTCCCGTCTTGAGTGTTGACATTGCTACACAATCTTTTTCTTCTAGAATAGATTGACTCATCAAAACTTCTTTCCATGGTTAAATATAGATTATATCAGATGCTTGGAACAGTTAAAAGTGGAAATTAAAGGAAGGGAAAACAGTGGAGAAGGGGCATGAAAAAAACAGAACTTAAATTTCAATCTTTGATGCATTAAGAACATCAACCAGTCTTTCTTTTTTTTTTTTTTGCTATCAGGTAGTGGTATGCTTGTCTAGATCTGCAGTTTGGTAAAGGAGATTCAGATGTAAAAGGATTGATATGTCTGCAGATAACAGGGCAATTTAGTCTTACAGACTGAGTCACTTTCTCACTTTAGGAAGAAAGAGAAAAATGAAAGACAAAGATTCAAAGAAGCTGAGGAAAATGGAAATATAGCTGTGTTGTGTCAGATCTGTGTTCTTCAAAGTTTAAAATCTGTGATTTCACTGTGTCCTTCCAAGTGGTTTCGTTTGACCTTCATATGTGGAACTCTAAGCATAATAGACTAAATATTTACTGAAATCTTCAGTGATGAGTATTTGAACAGTGTTGTGGGGTTTTTTTGCAATACCAAAGAACAGGAATACCAAAGAAGAAAAAATAGCGTGCTAAATAGTGGCAGCATGTATGAAATACTTAAGGTTGCAGGAAGTGTCAGAGAAAATGTTTTCTTTGTTTGCTTGTTTGAGTTTTTTTTACATTGTACTTTTTATCACTTGGTTGGAAGAGTGGAGAGGAAAATGAAATAAGGAAGATAACCTTAATAGCTCAAAGAGATCTTTAAAGACAGAAAAAAAGCAAGTTAGTTTCATTAGGTTAACATTTGCTAAGCTGAGGTTTGCACATTCACTGGAAAAGAAAATAAAGACATCTACAAATCAAAAAGAAAGATTGAAATCCATCCCTTTCATTAAGCATAGAATTGTTTGTAAGACGTCACTGTTCAGAGGCATCATTTTCTGTGAGAGACTGGTCGGACTGTTAGAGTTACAACAGTGTTTGTACCTGGTGTTTAGGCACCCCCCAGCCACGTCAGCCTGCGACATAACTGTACATAACTGTAAGCTCAGAAGCGTTTTCTTTTTTCTTGCATGAACTACTCAGACCTTCCAGGATACTGGGTAGTGTGCTAACTGTAGCAAAAAACTGTGTTTGTACTTTAATGGGAAATATTTGCCATTTTACACTTTACAACTCTTCTCTATAACCTACAACCTCCCTTACTGTTTTTCTTCCTTCACCTAAGGACAAGAAAATAAAATAAGCTTTAGTAAACTATTACTACATTTCCACCTTCCTTTGTAGGAAAAGTGATTGATATGTAATCACTGGGTAAGTTGATTGTTTTTCTAATGAGTAGAATTTGTCATTTTGCATGTGGCTAGGTTTCATTAATATTATTCGGTGTATGACAAAGTAGGCGTCATGATGATGTGTGGCTTTTAAATACCTGAGATACACAGAATTTGGTGAAACAACCATCTCTGAATAGGGTAGCACTTCTGTTTCCCCCTGATTATTAGTATCTGAAGTAATAATACAAGTTAAAGAATGCCTCTATGCAGGTGGAGGAAATCTGAGATTCTAAACAAGAAAATCCTTTTCTGATGCAGACATGATTGGAGCGGTTGGAAAGTACAAAATACAGGGGAAGTGTGTTATTTTCATCTTGAGAAAGAGGGATTTGCAGTTTTTCAGATAACAACTTGCCCAGATTTCACTATCCTGTCAGCACTTTGAGTGTCATTCTAAAAGATGACTGCAGTTCAGATGTGGTAACTAAGTGCTTTGATGTCTCTGTTCATCCTTTACAGATCATAATCCATTTTCCTCCTCAGATCACCTCAGACTGTGATGTTAATCAGCATAATTTATATTCACTGTTTAGAAGAGAGTCGGAGTGATGTCATAAATGCAATGGAATCTGCTTAAGTATTGTGTGATCTTCTTATTCTGCATTTATTTCAAAGGCTTGTTTGCAAGAAGTTAAGCTTTTGGGGAAGGCACTGTCATTTCAGCAGTCTATCAGAATGAGATTAAAAGTACTGTTTATATTTTAGAGTTTGGTGGCTACAATTTGTGACAAACCATTAGCTTGTGTTGAATTCAGTTGTGTTCTAGTGCATAAAACCCCTTTTAGTTTGTTTTTCCTGGTGAATTTTTTCTTATAATACTGAGATCAAATATGAGACTAAAAAACTGGTCAAGTGTGAAATTGTTTCTCAGTATTGTGAGAGATGGTTTTGCTGTTTGATGGCAGCAAAATCAGAATTGTGAAGATTTTTTTAACTCACGGTAAACAACATAAGAGCACATAAAAGTAACATGTACAAATGTATGTGATTCTTGCTTGATAAACTGATAATATTAATAAACACTAATCAGCTTTGGATGTACCTGTAGCTATAGCCACAGGTGCAAGAACCGATGTGGATCTTACGCCTTATGGCAACTGCCACTGACAAGCAATTAGGGTTCATTATGATTGTGCTTATGTTATACTAATTGACGTTCCTGTTGTGCTGTTTTCCTTGTTTGACCGAGTGACAGCCACAGGCCCAATGGCCTCTGAATAATCAGCTGAGGAATTGCTAGCTGCTGTAGAATTTGTACAAAATGCATTCAAACACAGATGTGATCTTCTTGCACACAGTATAAGCAAGACTGAAATTCCACTGGAGTTCCTGTGAAAAACCATTAGTAAATGCATAGGAGGGATTAAAGAGATTAATCTTGAACTTATTCCTGCCCATAATAATTTGCTGTGTTTTTGTCTACAGAAACAAGTTGTAGTGATCAGACTGGAAGCCAGTATATGACTGGATTTATGATAAACATATAAACATATATATGATATTTTATATGTTTATAGCTTGGTGTGCTAAGCAAGCCTTCCAAGTCATAGACCCTCCAGTCTTCTCTTCAGCCTAGAAGAACAGTGATGTTAAACTGAATGTTTTGTCTCAACTAAGCCAAAAAGAAACTGACTTTCCTGTTTTGGGACTTACTATACCCAGTTTGGAATGGAGACCTTGCAAGACGTAAAACATCCCCACAAGCCCCATGGCTATGGTCAGACCGTGCCATAGCTCTTCTCTAACAAATCCCTGGCAATGTCGCACTTTTGCATCTGGAAGAAGACAGTGTACGATGCCTGGGAGATGAAAATGAGATGAATGTATGAGCAGGTAGAATCGTGAAGGTTGAATAATATATACATGTGCATTTAATGAAGTAGAACCGGGTTGTGGTAAATATTTTACAAATTTGTTTTGGGCTTTTTCTCCTCCAAGAGTTTGATGGAATGAAGTGCTTGCTGTGGTCAGAGACCAAGGAAGGACAGATGGCACGACTCAGTCATGATACAGTCAGATGGTGGACAATTGCTTCATTGTGCTGATATCCAGGGGCAGAAGCTCTCAGATGCATGAAGCATATCCTGGGCAGGGTAATGTGCTGCCTGTTGGTTGTGACAAACAATTTCGCAGTTTTATGGCCAGTATCAAATTGAATACATTAGGTTTTGAAAACACATTTTCATCTGAGTTCCTGCAAAGGCAAAAGATATTGAATGGTTCTGACAGAGAACAAAAGACCTATTATATTACAGTCTTATTTGCCTCATATATTGCTTTTCTTTATTCATGTTTGCATTAAAGACAAATATGGTGGAAGTTACCTATCTTTGTTTTACTTTTTGTTCAGTTACTAATGCCAGGTCTCTGACAAGGAACAGTATTATAAGTAATATATGAGTTACTCAGGTTGTTTCTGGTTATTATGAATATGGGGATATTATCCTCTAAAACTATAGTGGAAGGGTCATGGATCATTCAGAGTGCAGTATCATCGGCGTACAGAACCCCAAGTAGTTTATTGTTTATGTAATTAGGAAGCGGAAAGTATTCTTTAATACATCTGTGACAAAGTAATGGAGGAAGCAGGGATTATGTAAAACACAAGTGATGATGTTTTCATTCCTTTATCACCTTCTGTCTGTCCTGTCTTCTTAAATTGCAAGTAGGGTTAGTTGGGCATATTTTAACAGAACAGTTTTTCTTCAGAAAATGCATAAGCATTTTGATTTCAAGAAACTTTCACTGCAACACAAGTGAGATTCTGGCCTAGTTTCCTACCATTTTGCCTGGCGGCTGCTGAGGAACTCTAATCACTCTATCTGTGGCCCTGAGGTATCTTTGCTGCTCTGCTAGTTTACTTGTCAACAAGCCAGCATCTTCTACGGCTGAAAAAGAGTAGGAGCCTAGAAGCTTTGAGGGACTTGTGACAGCCACTGTCAAGGCTCGCTCTTTTCAGCAGAGAATCACACACGTTTCAGAGTCCAAACTCAAACTTGGGGCAGTCTGTGTTTCTGGAATCTTTACTTGGTGAGCTGATGTTTGGAGGCAGGGGGCAATGGCAGTACATTCCCAGAGTCTCTAGGAGCAGAAACATGAGCAACTCTTTCTTGGAAAAGTGAAATCTTTTGATTTAACACCAATAGGAGCTTAAACTATTAAAACTTCCAGAGAAAGATATTTCTGCTGTGCTAGCCATGATATCAGATTTTGTGGTCTTCTCATGAACCTCAAGGCACTTTGAGAAATATCCTTTGCACTTTTGGATGATCTTTCTGGATTCTTCGTTAATTTCTCAGGTAAATGAATCTGAGCAATGGCTGGTATATATATATTGTTTCCTACCCTGGATGTGGAATTGGCATCACAATCCAACTCCTTTTTTTCTGGGAAACTGATATTAGGTACTGTGTGTGAAAAAATATCAACAACAATTTGGGAATTACATAGAACTATCTGCAGAGGAAATGAAATGTAAGAAATGGAAAAATACTGAGTGTTTGAGGGAAAACAACACAAGTGACAACAGAGATTTAAAATAATGAAATGGATGAGAAGCTTCAGTGGTGCGGAGAATTCAAGAGCAGCCTATGCTCAGGAGACAGCAGAGAAAGCAGAGCATAAGCATAAAGGAGAGTGCAAGGTAGAAGACAGAGGTTAAGGAAAGGATAGGCAGATGAAAATAAGAGAGCAAGGAAAAAAAGAAAGCAGTAGAGAGCTAAACACAGAGTAGATGGGAATATAAAGAAGAAAACATTAAACAAAAAGGCAAGAGTGCAGGGAGTATTAAGAAGGGAATGACAAGCTAGGACTAAGAAGACTATTCTTTCTGTCTTTAATGAGTAGTTAAAGCCTCTTTTTTCTTTCAATCTGTGACTAGAAAGAGAGGAGGTTTCCACAGCCTTTGATGAAGCAGGATAGAGAGGCAGAAGTCTGACAGCTCTGAGAGGAAAGGGCTCACCAGAGGCCTTGGGAGTCTGCTGAGGACTTTGCTGAGACAAGAACTGTAGGAACTGATTTACAGTATGGGTTTTTCATTTTTAGAGCATGATCCAGTGCAATCCATCCAGTGATTTCACAGGACTTGAGATCCTGCTGGAGCATATGCACAGGGAACATTGCTGCTTAGTAGTGGACAAAATACTTAAGCAATACTGTTCTTGAAATTGGGAAGATTAATTTAATCGTATTTATTGGCTAAAAGTGATGGTGAACCTAACAAACATCATAGGAGGGTTATAGGGCAGGCTTCATGGCAGGATGGAAGTGTTACTGTAGTGAGAAATATCATTGAAGTTAAAACTTCTTCAGCTGTTAGAACTAGAAGGATGTCTCCTCTCCAGGTTTGTTGGAGACCTGATGTGGCCACCACCTTGTTGCCACATCCAACTCGCATAGCAGACTGGAGAAAGATCTCAGTTTTGGGCAGCTGCAAACACTTTTTAAAAATGGAAATTCCTTTCTGTTTTATGAGGTAAACAGTAATTTACACTTGCTGGAGATTAGGGCATGTGGTGTTTTGAAAGCCTAATCTTATTTTCATACTGTGTTTTATACCTTTTAAAAAGGAAGAACTTCAGAAATGTCATTTTAGCTCTTAAAATATATACAATTTGGGGGGAATAAGTGAGGTTGGTCAAAAACACTCAGGTATGCGTTTAACTCAAGCATCTGTAAAGTGTAAGACTATGGCATACAGGAAATGTTCAGCCAGTTGTGATAACATATTTATATAGAAAATTGACTTTGCTATTTCAGTTAGATACATACTGGTACATACAAAAAAAGAAATCTTGATGGTTTGAAATAAATTTCAGATATCAAAAGATCAAAACTGAAGGATATCACTTAGTGTCTGCAGAATACATGAGTCAATCAGGAGCATATGTATTTAACATCTACCTGATATATTTGCCCCAAATGAAGGATACCTTATTTGAGTTGAATTGAAATGGTATCATCATATGTAGTAATATAACCATCTAACCATAGGTATATCACAAATTTTACAGCAATATGTCTTACAAACTTCTTGTGAAGGCAATTCAATATAGGAAATGGTTTGTATCTTTAGACTTCAGACTTAAAAATAAAATGCCTCCATAGTTCACAGCACAGAACAATAAATAAATGTATGAAATAGCAGCATAAGGTAGGTAGTTGCGTCACTGCCGAGAAAACATTTAGATAAATCTACTGTAATCTCCTTAGATAACTCAGATATAGATGTATGAATTACATAGTATTTATAATATGGTTTGGTCTTGCTTATGATATAGTATTTGCCCAGGTGAACAATTGATGAAAGAGGGAAAAATTATACAGTGCCTGCTTTATGCCTTCACACTCTTTCCTTATCCAAGTTTAAATAATGTTTCTCCAGTTAGTCCTATAAATTGTGTACCTCATTAAGCATAGTAACCAACAATGCACATATGCCACTAGTGTCCACTTTCCTTCAGAGATTTAGGGTGATGAGAAGATAAAAGGTCTGCCTACCAGATGGAGCTTGTCAGATTAGCAATTGGAGCAGTGTAAAGAACACTGTCATATTGGTTTTTTTCTTTTCCCTTCCCTTTTTTTTCCTTGAGACACAAAGCAATCCTTCTATAACACATGTGCATATTTTATGGGTGTTTTTAGGAAGAAGGGGAGGAAAAAAGGCCTCAGCAGAAGGTCACTGGTGGTTGTACCACTAGCAGAGTAGCCGTTGCCTTCGGGCACTTTTCTGCTTTCTTCGTAATAAGGAACATTAGCAACCAGTGGCTCAGGAAAGGCAGAGTCAAATAAGTCTCTTGGGGACAAGTAGGCCACATGAAGTGAGAGCCATTAGACAAAGCAATGAGATTACTGCTCCAGAAAGGGTTTACCACATATATTACCACATAGATTTTACAGGGCTGCCAGCTCACTCAACTTACAAATGTCAAACATGATTTAAAAGGTTATTATACTATCAGGAGAGAAAGAGGATGATTTTCTATCACTGAAATTTCTATTTCATTCTCTTGCATGTACTGTATCTTGCAGAGTTCAATATAGCCAAATAACCCGCTTTTATCTTTAATAAGTGTTTTATGGTCCTCAAATTGGAAAAGAAACATTTTCACTTTATTTGTATTAGAAAATTTATCTCCTCTCATCGCAAAACAGCGTGATAAATATTGCATATAAGTCAGGTATTGAAAATGTGAATGTGAAGACCTGCCTTTTGGACTGACTGTATTTGTATGCTGTATGTTGAAAAGGGCACATATCCTTAATTACTGTGAAATTGGTGTGATATGTTTTAAAAGCAATGTGTTCTTTCCCAATACACTGTAAAGCAGTAGGGCTCTTCAAATAGATTCAGAAACTTAGATACACTTGTCTCTAGTTTAGTAAATTATATGAAGGCTTTTTTGTAACTGGTCTTTAAACAAAACAGGTTAAAAAACTGGTTTTACATTTCCTATCCCTGGGTATTTTTTTCTAGCTTAACAGGGACCTCTGTTGAGATGTGCGATTAAATTGTATTTTATAACCAGGCATCAATTTTAAGCAGTTGTTTCAGTACTGGCTACCCTGGTATCTTATTTTGCTTTCCAATCAGAATTAAAATTGAAACTTATTAAGTACTGACTGTTTTGTACTTAGTTACTTTATGGCTTCCAGCAGAGTTGCTAAATTACATAGTACTGTGCATCCTTACTTCAATTTTTTACCCACCTAGAATCCATTGCAACATGGAACAAAAGCTGATTTGTGTGATCTGGATATGTGAAAGGAAGCCTTCTTTTCTTTTTCTCCTTTCTCCTTCTGGGGCATCTTATTTAAGCTTCTCTAAAATAGTAATGATTTTTCCAGACTTGCTTTCCACATGTACAAATCACCCTCATTTCCACAGTGAGAGGAAATGTGTATTTATTTGTATTAATCTGTAAAATGTAATTTGCTAACTTCTCATCTTTGGCTGACTCCAATTACAGCGGTACATTCAAGTTTGTAAAGAATGGTGGCATTCACTGCAGTTTGGGGCAGTAGGTTTTAGTCTTTGATATTCAGGTAATACAGATTTTCTTTTTGTCTTAGTCCTAAAGAATTAAATTTAATACTTTAAATTTGCACAGGCACATAGGTATCAAGGTTAAGTTAAAACATTTGGGAAAAGTGGAAGTTTAAGAATCTTCATGTTTCAGTGGGCAAAGAGCCAAAGTTAGAAAGGAAGCAGTCTTGAAAGAAACAAGAAAAATCACCAAATTGCCCACAGAAGTAGTTTAAGCAAGAGTAACAATTGATCTTTCCCATCACCATTTTTCTACAGAAGTTGTAAAAAATACGTTTCAGATTTTTAAAATATTATTTCAGACCTCTAGAGAGAAGTATGTTTTCTTTATGAAATAAATGTTTTACATTATACGGAATATCAGTCAGCTGGAAAAATCCATGTACTTCATTCTTGTTAGAACTCGATATGAAAACAAAAAACAGCAAGATGAAAATAAATTAGGACCGCAGGAATGAGCTAAGTGCTCTATTTTATCCTGCTCCATTGATGTTGAATTCAAGTGGCATAAACACAGAAACCTATTAAAAAGATTGCTTGCAAGATACAAATTGCCAGCTTCACTTTGCTTGGGTGCAGAGGACAAAACTAGTTGAATAATAATGATATTTTTGCACATGTGTAACAATTTTTATCTGAGTATTTCAAAGTGCATTGTAAATATCATCACATGAACTTTGTCAGCTTCTAAATAAGATCTCAGTTTTACTAACTGATAGCAAGACAAAGGAGGAAAGTGTCAATTGTGTTCTGTGGCCGAACTTGAGAGGGAATCTTGATTCTCAGCATCCTGCTGAAGCGTTAGAAATCATGCAGGTTGTAACTAATTTTTAAGACATGGGGCTCTAAGGTAAGCATTACATCTGAAACATAAAGGGTAATACTTTTCAGAAAGATAGACTTTTAGTATTGTTTAGATTTACCAACTTAAAAGTGGATGTATTTCTCAAACTTCATTGTTAAGCATGTCATTGCTTCAAGGAAAAGCATTGAATAAACACTTTTTAAATATTCTGAGAGTCCAAAAAGATCTCTTATGAATTTTTCCCTGGCAGCAAAGTCCACCCGTCTTATAAAACTACTTCATAATGGTTTTAAGTGAGTAAAAGTCTTATTTTTTTTTACACAGCAACCATGCTTAATGAGAACTTGCTTATAGATTAAAAAAAAAAAAAAAAGTCATTTATGCAAACTTAGGATAAAATACCTGGCTTGATAATTTGTGTTTCTTTTGTATTCCCAAATAAACTTGGTAGAAACACCAAATCATGCTCCCAGATTAGGGGGGAGAGAACTGCAGGATTATTTCAGTGCCAGTGGTACAGACTCTGTGCAGACTCTCTGAGCCCTCTGGGGATAAGCTTTGTGTGCAATTCTGCTGAAAGAAGAAATAACAAAGTATCTGGTGTGATGGACTTAATTGCATTTTGATAGTTCGAGTGAATTTGTGGCCATCTGATAGTTTCCTAGTATGTATTTGATTTGGGGAGGGAAGTGGGAACCTTTTGCATTTTTCGATGAGGTGGTGATAATCCTACGTACAGTGGTGACACAGTAGTCAGGCTCAAACACTTGGATATGGGCAAAGATGCAACAAACATAGCTAATTTATTACATTTTTTGAAAAAGGTTGGGTTTTATTTTCTGTAGTTTGTTCTTTTACATGAACATTTAATCTAACTGGATTGTAGCAGCTTCTTGCTTGATGCTGGAGTGTAATGCCCACTGAAATTTTTGGGTACTGCTGCAGCAGAAACAACAGGGCACTCTGTGTGGTCAATAGCTTCGAAGGGACTGATTCTTCTATGAAGACTGGTCGTATTCCCTACTTGGCACTTTTGCTTAGCACACACTTCTGCAAATAAAACTGAGCTTTACTATTTGAGTATTCTGGTTGTAGCAATTTATTTATATAAAGTCAACGAACAACATTATTATGGTATCTGTATATTCTGTGTACTGCTACATTTGCAACTTTGTTTCTCCAAATTTGTTTGCCGTTAGGAATTATCTCATGGTAAGGGGAAGGAGACTGGAAGGACAGTGGAAGAAGCTGAGGAGATGATAAGTTATAGGTGGGGAATGTCCTTCCTTCAAGGACTGCTTTGAACTGTTACTTAGAAGACTGCAATTAGCACAGTCAGTTTCTATTCTTTTTGAAATCCTCTTGCATGCTTGCTTATATATATTGATCTCTGCTGACTCACTTGATTTATTTACTTAGGTATTTTTACATTAGTAACGTGTTCATTTATGGAATTTTTTTTTAAAACCTGTGATCGAACCCTTATTCCACTGAAATAAATCACAGAACTCCCAGCTGCTCCAGATGAGCTTGGTATTCTACCCCTTGTCATGATCCCCCACCATGCCAGCTGCTTTTTGTGAGTATCGTTACTGAGATTTCTTGCCCCATCAACTTAAGTCCCTGATTTCTGTAGTACCACAATGCTAGTTTAATGGTCAGTGCAATAAACCAGTTCATTAAAAAGACCCAGTTGCCTTTAAAAGGAACCAGTTGCTTTTTAAAAGGTTAATTTTTTCGAAGTTTTAGGTGCTTAACATCTGATTTAAATGGGATTACATATTTAGGTAGGAGATGAGAGTGTAATGAGCTTTGTGGATATATCCATAGCTTCCTACTATAGGGCTATATTATACCTGACTGCATTTTGTCATCTCTGAAAAGACACATAGAGTGGGATTCAGTTACCTAAACATAGGCATCTTAGTGACATTTGAGATGTCCTGGGATGTTCTCCAGTTCCTACTCTGGCAACACAAGTGTGTCTTGCAAAATCTTCTTTCAGCCAGCCCTGTCTAGAAAAGCTTCAGATAACCAGAGAGATGAGTCCCATCAATGGTTTAGGATGAAACACTAGATTCTGAACCCATACCTTTAGGTGTCTAACTGTAGGTGGCAATGAATGAGGTAGGTGTCTAACTGCCCGTTTTAAACAATGAAAACCTACAGAACACAGTTAATGGCCTCAGAAAGCTACTAGGTCTGTCCTGTCGTTCTCTTGATCACACAGATTTTATTGACCACCCCTTTGCTGCCTTGTAATTAGAGCTTAGGCATCTACCTCATGTGTTGACACTTGCATTTAGACACCTATATTTAGGTGTCCATAATGGGAAGCTGAACTCCATTAATTGTTTTATTGTAGTCCTTTTGGGCAGAATGGAAATCGCACAGCTGCACCAGGGAATCTCAACCTGTTTTAGGAAACCTCTTGTCTTGAATGGTGATAAGAAAAAGAAAAATACAGGGCTGATTTTCAGCTCTCAAATGGAATTTGAAGAAATATTTATTTAGTGTCAATGTATTGTCTTCTGAACTGAGACTATCAAGTAGAGAGATAAATATGAATATGGAGCTTCTGGTGGCATTTTTGTATGTGGCTTTTAGTCTTGGTTAGTTTTTTAGAGTTTGTTTGGAATTGTAAACAGGATAAAGGACTACAGACTCTGCATATTAACATTAGTGTGGAAGCTGGATGGTTGCTTTGGTTTTAGATGTACAGGAAATATTTCACAATGGTCCAGAGAAAATATTTTGGCTTTAAAGAGACTACTGATGGAAAAGTTTGTTTAATTCCAGAAAGTTACTGACATGTTGGAGAGAGTTCAGCTAAGAATAGCACAAATTAAAGGGCTAAAGGGTCTAATTTACTAAGAATGATTATGTTAAATATGAAAAGTTTGATGAAGTGATAACTAAGAGGCATCTGATAACCATCTTTAACTATTAACAGTGTATGGTGCCAAAAATGAGAGAGTAATTAGCCTGGAGGAACTGGAAATAAAATACGCCTACTAGGATAAAGGAAAAAATAGACAAGTCATATACTTCTCATGTCCTAGTTGCTTTAATATGCTCCTCCCCTATTTAAAATTCATATTTTCACTTCCAGACTGTCAAAAAGACGACTGCCATTTTACCATTTTAGCCATCTTTTCCAGTACATTCACAGACTTTTTGTTACCCCTAATATGAAGAATATCAGTCTTTCCACTTTTGCTTTCAGTGCCTGTGTGTTGTGCATCTCTAGCCTAGATCTTGACCTTGAATAACTGACCACTTGGATTTAGGTTCATAAAACCCTTTTAATAAAGAGAAATGGGTGCTGAACTAATCTAGAAAATTATTCCTTTATCTTTTATGCCCTCTCTTATTGATTTTTTTCTTCCACTTCTGCAAACTTCAATGCCTTCTTCATTCCTTTTTCTGCCTCTTTATGTTTTTCCATGATGTTGTTTATATATCTGTATAAAATTAGAGCTTGCAATCAAAGTTTGGAAGGTTGGAAGAAGTGAGAGGACAGAATATTTTCTGTTGCATATATGGCAGGATGACAGGGGACATAGTTAAAAACTGTCAGCAGATCAACAGTGTTTTGTTAAGTTGCTGTGATTCAGCTGTTGCCTGCACTCAACATTTCTCCCTAAATGCTTAAGTCCAGCATGTAGGGTTTACAAAGAGAATAAATTCAGAGGAATGCAGGAGCGGTAGCACTGCATTAGGAGCCAAAAATTGTGGAATACACCAAAAAATCAAGTCATCAAAATCAGAATGAACATGGTCTGTTTGACTCATTTGATAATTTTTTTTCACCACTCAAACTATATGATCCTAGGAACAATTAACTTTTTCTGCACAACAGTAAGCTCGTCTATGGAACAAACAAATAATAACAGTAGAAGTGGAGTTTCACAGCTGCTAGGCCCATCAGATTTCAGTTGCCTTACATAGCTGCCCATGTGGTCTTTTTGTCTACCCTAGATTTGCTGAGTGCATGCAAGGGTCTTCAAATCCTTTGGCAATCTTGGCTGAGTTACTTTTGGAAAGTTCCAGTAAGCTCTCATAATTACCTCATTTGCTGTTTGTAGTCAATGCATTGATGTTATCACTTCATGTTTTCTAGCTGAAGAAATCAGCTCCCATAATGCAACTGAATGGTATTCTTATGTATCTTAAATATATCTTAACAAATCACTGCCTAAACCAGTAAATATAAAAATATGCTCTAATTATAAATTATTCATGTGTGCATTTGAAAAACGTCCAACTGTTACGAAATAATTTCTTTGAACTCTTTTCTAGTGTCAAAAGCAGGGCAAGGTAGCAAAATATCAAATTTGTTTATAATTGGCCCAATGAAACACTTTTATCAAGTACAGCTTGTGCTTGAATTGATAAGGAAAATGAAAAAAAAAAAAAAATCCAGCTTCTGGCACAGCCAAGTGACGGGTTCTGTTACAGGGTTCTGTTCCTTCTGTTATATGCAACAAGGGAGTTTTAAATAGACCTTACTGGGAAAGAGAAACAGCAGGGTGAAGGAAAGCTATAAAAAACTCTGGCTTCCTTTAGCTGAAAGAAGATAAAATTCTTTGAAAGTGGAGCTGTAATACTTGACCACCTAAACTATATCTACAAAATGAGCATGGTTTCTCAGTGTATGCGCAGGTATTTTGTATTATAAGGGCAGAATTATGCAGTCTTATGCATAAACTCTTTTAGATGAAAAGTCAGCTTTGGACAAAAATAAAACAGTTGCCTTTTTAGATTTTACAAGGTTCTTTTGGATGCTGAACTTTCAAAGTATGCCTATAAACTATATGCAGCAAGAGATAAAGTCAACTGAGTTGTAGGTCGTGAAACTTCATTAACAAGTTCTAAATCGTGTCAGCTGAAGGGTAAAGAGAACAGTTAGACAGCAAGATTGTAGGTCTGCACAGCACTGCAGGCTGCTCTTTGTGTCCTCCTCCTAGCTTTTCTGCCTGCTGGATAGGAAAGCAGTAGTGAAATACTTCACTGTTTATAATGATGAAGTGCTTGCCCGTGTCTCAGCAGGTTGCCAGAAAAAAAGCAGCAGCATGGACCAGTTTGATAGGAGAGCTCATCCAAGCATTCTCAGCCAGAATTTTGGAAGTTATGATGTATGTGACATCTCTGCGGCTGCGTTGACAGATGAGTTATAAAGGAAGAAGTGCAATTGGTCATTAAGGTGCTAGGTGGTGGATCTAATGCAGCTTGCACCGGAAAATTAAGTAGAGCTTCCTGTGTACATAAACCACCAGGTTTTGTTTAAACACCATATATTCTCTCATGGTTACTCCCTGAGTAAGCAATTACTGCTAGGCAACTGTAGTAGAAAGACATGCAGTATTTACAGAGTAGGAATCAAAGAATAATATCTGGATTTCAGTTGTATATAAAATAACAATTTCCCTTGATAAGAAAACATTGCACTGGTTTCCTTTTTTGAACATCAGCTACTCTAGGTTAGCAAGACTTACTATGGATACAGCATAAGTAGGCCTTTATGTGTGGTTTTCATAGATTTTGACAAAGGAAAGCAGAAAGGCAGGATTAATTGACTCCCTGATACATGTGTCACAGCTTGTCGTGGACAGGGTTGAGAACTAAAAGGACTATTGATGTAAGGGAGAATTGTAAAGATCAACATCCATGTGTAGTTTATGCATGAACATAAGTCTGTGTTGAAACAGACTCATTGTGCCAAAGTCAGACAGTATGGAAACTGTTTTTTTCCTTGAACAGAAGGCATGTGAAATACTGCCCCTGAAAAAGGTGTTTGGTTGTCACTGATGATTTGACACTACATCAAACTCGCTGTAAGATTTCTTCACAAGTAGCATATCCCATCCTTTGCTCATCAGACCAAAAGGAAAGAAAGAACATTTCTTCTGTTTGGATGATAATCCTATTTACTGAAGCAGAAGAGTAAGGCGGAAAACTTTTTACGTTGAAAAAGTGACTAATGTAGGATCACAAGTCTTGAGGTCCACAACTACTTATTACTGGGCAAGAGCAGATCTTTCTTTCAGTCCTCTGGGAAGCACTTTTGCATTTAAATAACTATCTGTAAATTCTATGTATAGAGCTTCAGGGGAAAAATATATGGTTTCCTTAAATGGTACTGTGAATTTTGTATGTGTTAGCTGGCCAAAATTTTTGAAGTTCAAAAGAGAAAAATGTATTGCTAATGAAGCAACATTATATAAGTTAAGCCAATTCTAAAGATAACAACAAAGCGAGCTTTTCTAAGTCAGGGAGTGGCGGCACAGTTGCCACGTGTATTATGTCTCCTTTTTTTGGCCAGAGAATTTTATTTTAAGCAATATCAGTGTTTGCATTCTTGCTATTATTAATATAATTAAATAGATCTTTATTACTGAAATAATAGTATAATTTTTATTATTATTATTCATTAAATTATAAAAACAAGCACGTTTAACAAAGAAGTAATTTTAAATTCTCAGCCATATGCAAGTATAGGGTAGGTGTTGCTTCTGCTGAGATACTTTTGGAACATGGCATGATGGTAGTGGTCTGAGATGGCCAGTTTTATTTTTATTATCACCAACATACCAATTGGTCTCTTGCTAAGTCAATTGCAGAGGCCAGGCATAAAGAGCTGAATCATTACAGAATTGCAAGAATGAGTGTTCATGTAAAGAAGCTGCACAAGTTTTTACAGTAAAATTGTCACATGATAGGTTTAGGCTGTTTATTGAATTTATTCCTTCGGTTGCATTTGTTTTGTTGTCAGAGTGAACTTAATGAACTTTTATTGGACAACATGCCAGTCTGAATCTACTTGTGTGTTTATTTTGTATATTGTATTTTGTAAATCAACATTGTTTGAAAAAATATTATCAGGTATACAAACATTTATATTTATGTATTCTATCAGGAGTTAAAGCCTGAGTTTGTCTTCCGCTGCCTGCATGCATTTGGAACTATGTCAGAGCTTAATTCTCATATTAAGTCTGCATGTTTATCTGAGGCCTCTCCAGAAACATGACACAGGATACGGAGTGTTTCATCTTGTAATAGTCATTAGGGTTATGACACTTAAGCAGTAAGCTTTTTGGGATATAAAACTGGGAGAGAGAGAAGAAAGGAGCTGCTCTGTGACTGTCTCTGCCATGCCCTGTGTTTATTAGTATAAAATCTTCATTTCATCTTCAGACATTAAAATTCACTTTAAAAACACAGAGAACGGAAATGGAGTGGTGCTTTAAATTTATGTGTTTTATGAAACACATCTCTTTGTCTAAGCAAAAGAGATATTAAAGATTACTTAAAGTAAAAGGTGATTTAAAAAAAAAAATTGGTAAGGAACTCTTAAGTGACAATATATTGTGTGGGAGATCATTTTCTAGATGACAAAATTTTCCAGATCCTTAAAATTCCTGCAATATCTATTATTATTCTACTCTAGTAAGAATAATATTTTCTGTGGTGAAAGATGTTTTTAAGTGTACATATAACATGTATGTAAACAGGTACATATGCATACACGTGTATATGATATATATGGTATTTATACATCTAGTTGTTTGCTAGCTGTAGTATTTACTGTTCTGCTGGTTTACAGCTAAAATTGTGGGAAGAACTACATTACCAAAGTTACAACTCCAGTTTGCTAGGGCAACCTTTCATAGCTGGATTCTCTTGGGGTTTTACAGACCCTAGGAAGCGCGGGAGTGAAGGGAGGCTGTGGCTGTTCTGATACAGCCTGCCTTCTCTCTCCTCTGTCCCTATTTCTGTGGCTCGTACACGTTGATCCTGTTGAATTTTTCAGCTGTCAGAAGCTTGCTGAGTTCTGGCGTTTCTTCAGGGTTTCCCCATGCACCATGAAGCACGCTTCTTTTTTGCCCCAGAGCTTATGTTAATGCTAGTCAGAATGGCTCTGCTCAGTGTGAGTTGCTGACTCACACCTTGAGGAGGAGGAGGAGGAGGATTCTGGGGACAAATGCTTTACAGGAGAGCAACTGTCATATACTTTCATTAGACATTGTACAGCCATATGGAAATATAAGCAGAGAGAAGGATAGAGCTTTAAAATCAAATCAGCTTGAGCCTGCTGTATTTAAAGTGCAAACTTTCTTTTCTCCTTTCCATTTGTTTTGAATCTTTAATTTTCCGCTGACCGTCTGTTGACTTCAAACTGTGGTCCACCGCAATAGTATCTTAATGACTTTTCATGTGCAATTGATACCAGTGGAGAAGTCCCAAGGTATCTGCTTGTGTCCAAAGACTTACTGTTATTGGAATTCAGAGCTTTTCTTGGATGATGATGTTTTGTTTTCAGACAGTTGCAACTTCCTTCTTGGGGCTTTGCTGGCTGTGAGTTCTGGCAGTTTTTTGAAAGCTTCTCTTTGATAGGAAGGTATGAATGAAGTAAATGAGGTTTCTCAGGAGTTTGCTGGAATAATTTAATCTCAGTGTTGTAGACAAGCACACTAGGAAAACAAGCCTAAATTGCAGTGTTTCAAATCAAAAGTATCACATTCACTTGGAGTTCCTTCCAACCAGGGAATGCAGGATAACAGTACCATCGGCCCTGGATAAGACAAAATCAGTTCAGGTCTTTCTGTTAGCTTTAGTGGACTGCAGGTCAGGTTTTCATAGATTGCAGAAACTCATTCAACTCCTGAAGGAGGAGAGGTCTCAGACAAGATTCCTCTTCTAGATTTACAGCTGAACTAATTCTCACTGTATTAAGATTCAAGCATCATGTTCTGTTTTGATTACGATGCTAGTTTTCATAACCTTTTGATAGTGGTCCTAAAATAGCATTTTATTTTTTCTTAATACAATCTGAAACAGAGCAAACCAGCTATCTGATATTTGTTGTTTTTCCTCGTACAAGCAGGAAAAAAAGAAATCCGTGGGTTTATGTTCTGAAGTCAGAAATGCTGAAATTTCTATTAAAAAACTCATTTAGAAATACTGACTACATGAATTATTATTGCAGACATAAAAGCATCTGATTTCTGTTACGGTGTTGTGATTTATTTTTTTCAGTGTTACAGCATTCTTTACTCAGCAAAAACCAAAATAAAGTGTAAAATAAAAAAATGCACAAACCAGTAAAACTAGTCGAGCCCCAGTATGATGGCCTGTCTCCTTTACTACTGGTTCATCTCTTAAGGGTTTATTGTACGCTCCAACAAGCTACCGCTGGGACCAATAGCGTTGGACTTTTGTCCTGCTGTATTGAGGGTTTATTAAGAGCTTTGCCTGTTTTATTTGGCTTTTGATGTTTATATGTAGCTTGATTCAGGATTCCACCTTTCTCCAGTGCTCATTAGTTGTAGTGGCCTTTCTAAACCAGTCTTTTGGGAATGGCAGTGATTGTGACAGATGGCAGAGGAACAGAATTGCTCTGGGACACTGCTTCTCACTCCGTCTCTGTCTCTCCCTTGCCTTCTTTCCTCTTATTTCAGTGCCAATGTTAGATTCCCATGCATTTGCCCCTGGAGAGACACAAATTGCAGTAGTTACTTATGCAGCACTTCACATAGTACTTGTAAGAATAAACTCTCATGCTTCGCTCTGTCAAATAGAAATCAATTATGTTTCTATTTTTTCACAATTGGATTTCTCTTTTTGCTTCTTGTAAACGATAATGCATGAGAGTATTGGAACCTAAAGACACATCTTTTTGGAAAAGCATGTTACAGGTGAGCCAAAGCATTCTTCAGCTGCTTTTCTGGAGTTATTTGTAATTAGACACTCTCTGATGGAGAAAAGTGGTATTTTAATTCTGGCCTCCAAAGACCCAAGATTGCTTACAGCAATATTCTCCCAGTTTGTGTGATCGATATATAATACATATTTGTCCTGTTCAAATGGGAAAGGCATGCTATAGTTATTTAAGCTGCAGAAAAATAGTGTTTTTCCTTGATAAAGCAAAGCAGAACTCAGAGAAACTTTCGACCAGGGGAAAAAAAAAAGCAAATGAGGAGAGAAAATTGTCAAGATGGTGGGAAGCAAGGAAGAAACATAAAAGTAATTAAGCTTTATTGTCTGTGTCCTTTTTATATCTCCTGATTGCTAAGGTAAGACTTTAGCTTTTCAGCGAGAAAAAGTGATGTGTGAAACTATAGCAGACACTGTAAAGAGCAGAAAATCCCAAGATTTAGCATGAGGGTGACACCCCCTAATATTTTTGTCAATCCAGAAACATATGGGAAAAAATGCTTGGACATATAATGTAGAAACACCTACTATACAATGTCACAAATGCTTATACCATTCTTAATTTTAAACCTAAATGCATTTCTTTCTCTCTCTAGCCAGCCTAGTACTAAAGGCTAGATTTCCTTGTCTTTATTTAAAATAAAAAATTAATGCAGAGAGTACTGTGTTGTCTCCAGTCTTGCTGAGGTGATAGGCATCTTCCTCCTCTTCTGTGTGCCTTTGCAAGGATTAATTGCCTCTTCAAACGCATATGCATTTTGCCTTCAAAGCATTCTCCCTTTGATCCCTCTCCTCCTTAGCTGCTCATCAGCACTGGACTCAAACAAGGGGAAGCCTAAACTGGATTTGCTTGTGTATTTGTGAAATTCACTGTGTGAAAGGGTACAGCTTGCACGTTCTCCATTGCTTACGGGGTATTATTGGATTAACTCTAATCGTGAGCTGCGGTGTATCCTGGAGGGGACCTTGGAAAAATGGGAATAGTTCTGTAGTTTCAGGGTCAGCGCTCTGCATGTCTTGGTGTTCTCTTTTTCTTAGTTGGGAAATAAAGCCTGCTTTTGTGGTCTCTTTCATTTTTAGGAGGTGATCCTCTAAATTAAAACTGTTTTAATCAGTATACAGTACCAGAGTGGATAACCATAAATTCGTGATAGTGAATATTGCATATAAATAAACTATGTGAAAGAAGGTAAATTAATTACAAATACTTAATTGTAGGTGGTTACCAGAAAATACAGTGCTCTCTATTTGTCTCCTTCTTGCTTTGTATAACCTTGGGACTCAATCTTAAAGTGTTACTGACTGTATTTAAAATTAGATTGTGATATATATTTTCATATACTTAACTGCAGAGAAAATCCTGCCTTCTGCTGCAGGTATAACCCTGTTTTCAAGTTAAATAAGATGAAATATCTATTATAATTCTTAGCATCTTAAGGTCTTGCTTCATGCACTAAAAAGATGAAAAAATGAATTTTCACTGTAGATAATGGAACTCAAATCTGCCTCCTTTTTTCTGTGGTAGATTTTCTGATTATTTTTGTGTTGGAAGATGTTTCAAAGTTATTCAAGTGGAAGCGGCATGTGCTCTGTACACCACAGCATACAATTTTAATTTCATGGCGGGCAGTGGTTTTTTTTTTGTTCTTTGCCAGGCCTTTTATGAACATGCTGCTAGATCCCCTGCCTAATAGCACCTGCTGTGCTAGTGATGGGGATATGTATAATGGTATGTCTACCTTGGGAGATTATGGGTATGGTGAGGGCAGGGGACCAACAGGGAGGCCAATGTGTGTGTATACTTTCCAAATTGCTAGCTACGCCCCTGGCTAGATCACACCATTAATAGTAGCATGCTGTTCACGCTGGAATATAGAAAGTGAGGATTAAAAAATAACATATCTCTGCATGTTAATGACTGCGTATTCTCTGTGTTTCCTAGCAAAAGCAGTGGAAGAATAATAACCTCTCTATTTCAAAACCGTAAAGCCCAGTGTTTCAAACTGGCAACCATTTGTTGAGCTTGGAAAGCCATACTATCTGTTGTACCCTCTGTCACCTTAGATTTCAGGCAATACGATGGTAGCTTTATGAATTTCACCTTAGAGGGGACTAGTTATTAGGGCAGATGTGACCAGGGAGTTGACAACCTCCTACACACATTGACTGGACTGACATTTGCTTAGCAGTAACAAGCTGCCATAGTATGGTGCCATGGGGGCCCTTGGGCTTGATTTAAGAGTGCTGACACCAACTGCTTGTTATTTCATATTTTAGAGCTGTCAGGGAGGCAACTGATGTCAGCATAAAATTATTTGATAGCTCTAAATTTTGAGTAAAGTATGAATCCATTGACAGCAATAAGCTAGAAATCAAATTGTTGAACCCCTTGATGGTGAGAAAATTGACAACTGAATGGTGTGCTTGCATACACATACCATGGGTAGAATATGTGACTGTAGCCCATCCTGTACCTTCGCTCTGAAATCCATGTGCATGATTCCATCTTTTAATATCCTAGTGTAACTGCTGCTGCTATTGTCCAGCAGATATTCTAGGGAAAACACTGCATTGCAGTTTCCATTGTGTTCCTGCTGAACTTTTATTTGGCAAATTTGGTAATGCTAACATTCTCATCTAATACTGTACATATAATCGCAATTATAATCTTCACTAATGGCTTTCTTGAAAATTTTGTGTTAAAAGGAGCCTTTTGAAGTAGGAAGATAATAGTGGGCTGTTAGGGTCACTGTGAATATTTATGAAGCATACTGCATTCCAACCCCAAAAGCTGTATTGGTTGCTTTGCCAATGTCCCACTTCATTTTCCTAGTTTTATTGTGGTGTAACTCCATTACTATGCACTGAATCAAATTTGTAAGCTTCAATTGTGGAATATCAAAAAAGATTTATTCCTTTTTAACCTCCACGTTGTTCCTTTTTTTCTTTTCTATCCCCCCGCCCTAAGCCCATCGCATGGATTTTGGGAGCTTCTGATTCTCTAATTCTGTCCCAGTATATACCAATTGAAAGCATTTAGTTGTGATTAGAGCAGATTGAATGAGATAATCCCTCTGAGTGAGCAGCTTCAAAAAGCTCAAACACAGCTCTTTGGGGACATGAACTAACTCAACACAAGCTAATTCCTGCAGCATCTCCCATGTGATGTGTTAGGCATAGCGCTTACTTGTTTTGTTTACCAGATCCCATTAGAATTTTTTTTTGTTTAAGAACTGAATTTTTAAGTAAGTTTTAGCAGGCTTACAGCATGGAATCAAATACTTTAGAATTCTTGAAACTGTGCAATAAAATTAATATTTCTATGTTGGAAATCAGAGCAAAGATGTTTCTAATGCAAGCAGTGATGCATTGAGTGATGACCTGTGGAAGAAGGGTAATAATACGCAAAGCATGGGAAATAGGATTGCTTCACTTTCAGCAATATAATGTGTTGGTTAGACAGTATCATGCTCTCCAAGCCCCACTGCCTGGCCTCATATTTAATACTTTGCACTTTTTCCAAGTAACATCAGAATGGTAGCCAAGATTTTGTATCTGAGGCCTTGTAAGTGCAGCTGGAGTTAAGAATGTTGTAATGTTGACAGCTTTTTCCAGTAAAGTATTTTCAGTTGAGATTCTAGCAGTTGTTATTTGTTTATAGAGTCCATTCCTCAAATGTGTTATAACCATTATTTAAGGGGACCTAAACTTAAGCTATACAACCTCTGTGGATATTAAACTATCAGAATTTTTTTAATATCACCTTCAAATTATTGGAAGGGACTTTTTTTGCCACATCTGTCTGGGATGCACAACTGATCTGATGACACTGGTCATATGCTAGCCATGAGGCAGCGGTAGAAAGTGATGCAATTGCTGTCCTCTGCTATTCTTTGTGGAGGACAGGCTCAGAATTAAAATGTTTGATAATATTGAGGTAATTTATAATGCGCATGTGAACCAAATTCAGTCTTTGCTGAATAGTCAGTGGAGTGGTCAGTGGAGTCCAGTCCTAAAAGGCAATGAATGCTTCCTTCCAATTTTCTCAAAATTTCTTATAGGATCGTTGTGATTCTTTAATGTTAATGAGTTAGTTTCCTACAGTTTTTAAGACCCGTGTGTACTGATTTCTCTGCTTTTTCTTCTATCTGAATGCAGTCTTGCCTTATAAACACTGGTAGAAACAAAGGAATCTGGTGTTGAGAAACTTTACCTGGATGGTTTTATTCTGAGTCGGGTGCAGAAAGTCAGTCTGTCATCTGAGGGAAAAACCCAAAAGAATGAACAAGTGCCTCTACTTCAGCATTTTAGAGTAGAACAGGAATGTGCTGTTTTTCTAAACTGAATCTTGCAATTATTCCCTCTTACTGTCCTTTGGCTCCTCTTACAGGAGGGTGTTGGGGCGTGGGGAGCTATGCTCCTTTCAGCAGGAATTAAATCAAAACATGTTTCAGGAGAAACTCTAATGTGTTCCAGCAGCCTGTGGACATGCAAAATACAGGAGCAGAGTAGGTCTAGTTTAAAATGGCTCTGCCAAGAGGTACTGTGTGGGTACTAGGTTCTTGATGTCAAGCCTTTTATTCTACAGATCTACTCCTATTATACTGAAGCTATTACTAACAGGAACATTGCATAGAATGAGGTAGCATGTAGCTGTGAAAGGGGAAACAAGGTGGCAGCATTAGCTTTTTTCAACACATCCACCATTTTAAAGAGATGTTAACACACATTGGAATTTGTTAGCCAGATTATCACAGGTCAGCTGAATAGATGCATGTAGCAGGAGAGGGAATACTGGCGGGACTGAGGGGAACAGCAGGCAAAAGAGAAGGACAGCACTTCTCTGGACATGAAACAGATATCCATGTAACTGCATGTGTGATGGTTTTATTTTTACTCTTGGCTTTTGAAAAGCACCAAACTAGTAAGCACTGATGTATTTAATTTTTTTTGGTAATCAGTTACCAGACTGTCTAAAAATTGTCTGTTCTTGGTCTGGCCATGCTGATTTCAGTGTCTGTTTGAATGGGCGAGGAATTAATCCCATACACGCAGACCATTCATCTTCAACAAGCTGAAATACTTCCGAACTCTAAGGGAAAATAAGGTTACCCTACAAAAGTTTCTTTTTCTTGCCAATATTTTATCTCTTCATGTAGTCCAGACACTCTAGAAAGGGAGAAAAACAGAAATACTGATTTTGTTATTTTCTTGGGAGACAGAATCATTCACATTTGTCTCAGCTTGAGGATTGAAGTCATAAATCTCCTGTCAGGTTGTTTTTTATCATTTTAAGACAATGGGAAGATGAGAGAGAGTCACTAGTTTTCACATAATGCNGGTACTAGGTTCTTGATGTCAAGCCTTTTATTCTACAGATCTACTCCTATTATACTGAAGCTATTACTAACAGGAACATTGCATAGAATGAGGTAGCATGTAGCTGTGAAAGGGGAAACAAGGTGGCAGCATTAGCTTTTTTCAACACATCCAGATTTTTGAGTTCTGAACAAAAAACCACCATTGTGAGATATATATACATATATATAAAAATTATTCTGCTATGACAAAAATATTTGTGATTGAAATCTGAAACTTGATCTCTACATAGTCTCTAACAAGAACTACTTTGCAATGCCAAATTTGCATTAGGGAGAAATTACAAGCAAAAGTTTGAAGCAGTTGGCGAGATCCTTGACATATGCCCAATTGGTGAGTGTTGATGTCGTGTTAGCTCAGCTCAGTTCTCGGCCTTACAGAAGAGAGGTGGTTGCTGAGTCTGGGACAACTTGCACATGTGGGAGATTGTAAATATCGTGGCCAAGTGCCTCCTACCTCAATCTTTTTGGAGAAGAAAAACTAACACATTAGTGATGAGGCAGATTGTGCTACATTTTGCTGTTGCTCACCAACAAAGGAAAACAAAGGGATTAGTTTTAAAAGTTGTATAACTGAAAGTGAACAGACTTTGATATGCCTGAGTAAAAGAAATCTTGTGTACTAATTGAAGGGGTTCCAGTCATGTGTTAAGTGCACTGTTCATCCAAAGCATAACTTGCCAATTATGGCATACATTTGATTTTGAATGTGGGGCTGATCTCCTGGACCTGTTTTCCTGAAGGTCATACCCTAGAACAGAGATGGATCCAATCTTCTGTCACCTATAGAAAGTGAAATTTTGCCAAGAAGGGAAGGAGATGTTGAGACTTAGCTGATACCAGGCTCCTTTTGCAACAGGAAAGGGAAGAATCGGAACTGAGGGTATACACTTTTTGAGTGACACGAGAAGCTAGAAGAAGCAGAGCAGTTACATAGCAAACCTGGCTTTTCAAAATTCACACATTAAAAATGTTTATTATTCCTGACAATGTTGTCAGAATTTGAAGTCGGCTCTGACTCAATACAAATCTCTGTACTCCGTGGTGTTGAAGAAATGTGAGAAGCAGAAAGAGGAAGAGAAGGAAAAGGATCCTTTGAAAGTGAGAAGTACCTTTGCTGTAGCACTTACCAAATAACATTGATAATATCTCCCAATATGTGGCTGGGCTAGTTAAGAGGAAGGAGTAAGGGAATGGCTGGTTTAAATAATTTCCCTTTTTTTTTCCCTCAAAAGCCAGTACCAACTCCCTGTCTTTATCTTTGGTAGATTGTAGGACTATTACAGAATGGAATTACTTGTTAGTTGGAACTATCCAGGACTTGGATATTTGATGACGATGGTCACCATTTTAAAGAGATGTTAACACACATTCGAATTTGTTAGCCAGATTATCACAGGTCAGCTGAATAGATGCATGTAGCAGGAGAGGGAATACTGGCGGGACTGAGGGGAACAGCAGGCAAAAGAGAAGGACAGCACTTCTCTGGACATGAAACAGATATCCATGTAACTGCATGTGTGATGGTTTTATTTTTACTCTTGGCTTTTGAAAAGCACCAAACTAGTAAGCACTGATGTATTTAATTTTTTTTTGGTAATCAGTTACCAGACTGTCTAAAAATTGTCTGTTCTTGGTCTGGCCATGCTGATTTCAGTGTCTGTTTGAATGGGCGAGGAATTAATCCCATACACGCAGACCATTCATCTTCAACAAGCTGAAATACTTCCGAACTCTAAGGGAAAATAAGGTTACCCTACAAAAGTTTCTTTTTCTTGCCAATATTTTATCTCTTCATGTAGTCCAGACACTCTAGAAAGGGAGAAAAACAGAAATACTGATTTTGTTATTTTCTTGGGAGACAGAATCATTCACATTTGTCTCAGCTTGAGGATTGAAGTCATAAATCTCCTGTCAGGTTGTTTTTTATCATTTTAAGACAATGGGAAGATGAGAGAGAGTCACTAGTTTTCACATAATGCATCTAGGAAAATTACATTGGTATCTCCAAGTTGAGAACCCTTTACTTTGTAGGTGGAATCTAGTCGTTCTTAGTGCCCATACATGAACGAGGTCAATCTGACTGGGAGCAGGGAGGGCAGAACAGTTGAGTTTCTTTTGAGTTTAAGAGTTTTATGTCGCCCTCTAATGAAGTATCCTATGTTGAAATAAGCCAGCTTTAGGCCTTCAACATATTTTTCCAGAATGTTGTAGAACACAAAAGATAGGCTGCTGTTCTGAACCAGCCTATCCCAGCACCTTTCTTTTTCCACTGGTTATAGTGGAGCTTCTGGAAGACAAGAATTTTGTTTAGGTGTCTGTATTGAGGTGTGGTTTTATTACCTCCTCAGTTTTCTTAGTTGGCATTTTGTTTTGACAGACATATTTATGAAATAGGAAGGAACCTCTCTCTTCCATCACAATTGGTCTTTAATATGATGTATGAAAAGAGAACTATGGTTGTGGGAGTTTAATTAGTTGTATCTATTGAATACTATTAGGTAACTGCTCATCGAGTTTTTACCAATAAGTGGACTATAATATTACATGCATTTACCTGTAATATCTACCCTTGTGAAACTGAACTTTTTTATTATAATTTTTATTGTGTCAAGTTTCTTGCCTGACAGATCTTGATAAGGGCTCTGCATGCATTGTTTAGGGACAGGTTCTGTTTGGGGCTCCATTAATAATGGATATCATCCATCTGTCTCTCAAAAATGAATTTTCATGATCTCATTGTTTTGAATGTTATGGCTGAAGCTCACAGTTGTCATATGCAGGAAGAAGAATTTGCTTTAGTAGATTAGACCATTGGTCCATGAAATCAGGAATCCTGCCTTCACCGGCAGCCAGTTCGTTGCTCTACATATTAAGGACACTATTCTGATCACTCAGTATACAGATTTTTCTCTTATTTGAATGAAAAAGCAGTATGATAGGGCTTTTTCATTTCCCTCCAGGATATTAGGGCACATTCATGGAAGCACATCAGGGATGATACCACACGCTGTGAATATCCTAAAGGAGGAAGGAGAAATCTGTTAGAAGAGCAGTAGTGAACAGTACAGACTATCATGTGGTACTGCTATTTTTCTTCATATTTCTTGCGAATCTTTTAATAACTGCTTAAGTAGCTGAAGCCCTTGGGCAGCTGTAAGTTTGGTGGCAGCAGTTCAACAGTAGACTAACCTGTGCATTAGTGACCTTGGCAGGATTGCATAAACCATATTTTCACCTGCATAAAATGTTCTTCAACAATTTTTCTTTTGCTTTAGGCGTAAATAGTGTTTTCTTCAATGTCACATTGGCATGCTAGATTTCAATTTCTGTGATGCTGATCATGAGAAAACTTCTCTGTTCTCTATCCATGCTCGGTGTGCCATGCCCTGTTTATTGTATTATTGAAGGGTTGCCATAGGATGTCTTAAACTGTTATCTCCATTTTCTCATTTGCGATGACATCACTTGGAGGGTTTTGCAGAAGTCCCTTCAGTATTCTCGAACCTCAACTGCACTGAAGTTTTACCATTTGCTTTTACAGGGCTAAGTTAGGAAATAGGGAATTTAATCCCCTAAAGCAGATTATTTTTGATGGTTTTATTTAAGAATCATCCTCCAAAAAACCAGAACCTGACAGATCTCTCCAGAATATCTTAACCTGAGTTTTCTCTGGAAGCTGCAGATACCTTTCTGGTTTTGGCTGGTATATGAGACAACAGGTAGCTCTGTGAGTGGTTTGGGAATTGAAAGTTTGACAGATGCTTTACTCTTCTTAACTTGCATGTAATGATGAAAAAAAAACAAAAAGTCACAAAATATCAATGGAAAGAAAAAAATGTGGAAAACAGTCATGCATGTGCATATTTGCATAGCTGTCCCTAAAGGAAACATTCATATAGGAAACCTTTTGGATTTGAAAACCCTTTGAAGCAGAGACCCTAAGAGATACCATATGACTTGTATAAATACATACTACAAGCCATGAATTGCAGTAGGAAAAACAAAACTGCCAGAGAAATAGTCAAATTGAAAAATCTGTGTTAGTTATCTGTGTTCACATGCAGGTGATATAAACATTCATTTCAAATAAAGGAATGTTGAGAGAATAAGGATGATCCATGGTTAAACTGTGAACATTGGCAATTTCTTGTTATATTTTGCCATCCAAGTAAAATGGCAATAATAATATTTTTTAGATCAAAGAACTATTTTATAAATAAGATTTATGAAGTTTTCTAGCACCAGGGTCACAGTGCTTAGTAGATGTAGTTATGTACATCTATGTATATGTATATGTTAGTTATGTACTTTGCTTAGTAGATAATTCACACAAACTAAATAAGAAATGCTCTTCTTCGAATATTTTATTTTGTGCTGTTACTGGCTATCCTATTCCATTAACCTGTTTCATTTCAAGAATATTTTTGAACATAACCAGAACTCTCTGATAATTTCTCCTCTTTGATGGATTTAGTAGTTTGGTAACTTTATCCCAAACACATACTTGGGAAAAAGATGTTTGACAGAAAGAGAAAAGAATATGTAAAAGACTCCTCATTGGACTTAAAGAGTAGGTTTCTTGGATTATGATGTCACTTGATACGTATCATCAGGTTTACTTGCACTGACAGCAGGAAAGAGAATTTACAGTGGCTGGTGATCTTGATACTGAAACCTTTGCAAAGATTCCCTTCCAAATGACATACCTGTGTCTTGTGATCTGTACTTAATGTACCTTTTTGAATTTTTGGCCAAGTTGTAGCGGACAGGTTGTGAATGGATTAGTTAAGCATGGAATGGATTAGTTAAGCATATACATTATAAAACAATAGCTATAGCAGAAAGGCATTATGTACTAAGACATGTTATCTTTGGAAACATAGAAATAATTTCCAACATTGCAACTCACAACATGTCATGACTTGGTGATTAGTGTCCAAAGGCTTCAGAAAAATAAAAATAACAATGTAATATCAATATAATTACAAAACAAAGAGTGCTTCATCGAGTAACATCAAATATCAAGTTGATGGAGTTACCAGTAGCAAATACATCCTCCTGAGGAACATTTGTGTGTTGCATTTAAAGTACCAAAATGAGAGATATTACTTGCTTGGTATCACGAGGCTGTGTTGAGCCCTGAGAATGCACTGGCTTTTTCATACAGCGTTGTGTTAGGAAATAACAGTGCAATATGATATTCCCGTATCTAAAAGTGTAGTTTGTTGTCTTGGTGCAGCAAATTGGCTTAACATTGAAAACTACATCTACTCCATATTCACTTGTCAATTCACTAGGTAACCTGAAGTTCCTATTTACAGTTGGTTTTGTTTGTTTTTGAGATATAAACATTCTAAGAAAATAAAACCAACAGAACTATTAGGGACTTTTTAAATGGGAATTTTTATAAAAAGACTTGTAATGCCATTGTTTCCTTTCAAGAATGCATTTTTTTTTCCTTCTTGGCATTGTTTTTACATCCCTCTGTAGCTCTGTTGTTTCTGATGGATCTTATTCTAGTTTACTCCAGAGAAATCATGAACAAATTTTAGGTTATTGTTTAGAAGCTGTCCTTTGTTTGCCTGGCGTTTTTCAGTTAGGCAAGGATTTTGTTTTCTTAACTGCTTTGTGCAGCATAGAGGTTGCTGGTTTTAACCAGTAGATAACATGCAATCTCTTTTAAAGAAAGGAGAAATGACCACATCAGGTATGCTCTGAGACTGGGTCACTGTCGTTCATTGTCAAAAGCGAGCGGCGTGGGCCATCACACCGGTCCTTGCCAGCAGAAGTGACAGGTGAACGGCCCTGGGGGCTTCGGCGGGAGCAGCCCGCCAATCATATTTCAAGGGTGCTCACTCAGCACTGGAAAAACTAACCAAATGATTAAATAAACATCATTCTCCCCCATTCTTCTCAACTGGCCAGTAATTAAATACACTTGTAATGTATGGAAATATATATTTAATAAAGAGGCTGTGAAGTTACCATGCCTAGGTGGGCCAAATGTGTAAATAAGGTAGTGGGCAATTTCAGTTTGTGGTCTCTTGCCTTAGGGAGTGTCTTTTAATGACTTGATGTGATGCCTTTTACAGTTTATCGCTGATGACATTTTGAGGACACACACAGTTCTTAGAACAAAGAACAATAAAACTAGGGTATTTTCCTGATCGTGGTTTATATGCCCTGCAAGTTATAAGCCTGTTCCAGCAAACAGAAGTAAAGAGCTACTGTATATTTTTGTCCCTGAAGGGAATAAGAAAAACGCCTTTCTTAAGGAGAATAATGTTAGCTGCGTGACAATAAATGAGTAGTAACCAAACACAAGGAGTTCATTATAAGAAATAAAATACTACTTTATTACTGATTTTGTTTATTTTCTTATATTAATTTTTGTTTTATTCCTTTTTATATCCCTTATTTGTTCTGATCTTTAGAAACCTGAATCTTTCCAAATTACCTACGTATCGTTTTGTGTATATATATTTGTATGTATATATGTTTACTTATGTGTTAGAAAATTGCACTGTGTCATGTGTGTAGTTGTACATTGGTCTTCAGCTCAGAGCTCCAAGTAATCTTAGATGCACTCTGTCCTCAGCTTAGTGAATGCCTGGAGAATACAGACAAAGATTTTGAACTTGGCTTGTTTAAGTAACAAGAATCCCAGCTACCTTGGAGGAGTGCTCTGGTATTCTCAGCTAGTCTGGATTTCCTCAGGACTTGTTTCTCAGTCTTGTCGTTTGAATGTTTCAATCTTTGAAAAGGAAAGCTTTTTTATCATAAAGAAAGGGGAATACGGCTAAAATATGTGCTAGTGTTTGTGTATATAGACATAATTCTCTATACGTGAATCTTCACGGGATAATATATTTATATAATCTATAGACAGAGTATTAACAGAAGTACAGCAAATACTCTGACAGCATGTAAATAAACTCTCTAATCACATTTGATTTATATCGCACCTGCTGCATTGTGTGATAAGTTCCATGACTATTTGGACAGCCTTTTAAAACTCTGGTATTGTGTTACTTTACTACAATGTCAGAGTTGCCTCCTACTTGTGCTTATGTCATAGGAAGCTTACCAGTATACATTCTGAAGAAATTTCTTTTTTTCTTAATGATGGCCAGAAAAGGAGGAGAATAAAACATAAATTATCCTTTGGTGTGACCAGGAATTGATGGTAGCAATAGCCAACTACATGAGTTCTACTTATAGCTTTGTCTGACACACATGCAGCAGTGATACTTAATCACCAAAAGGGAGATTTATGCAGAAACCACTCAATCAAGTCCTGGAGTAGTTGACCAAAGTCTATTTGCATTAATAAAGTTTACAAATAGATATCAAAGTGTACCTCAAGTAACCTTCACTGTTAATAGAAGACAGGTGTAAATAGTTTGCTGACCAAAACACAAATGTCTGATCTGAAACAAAAAACCACAAAAAATCAACCAACTTTAAAATCCTCCATTAAACTGTAAAGTGAGTTAAAGAAGAAAAGTACACTCATACTACTAATAATATCTTCTTTCAGAAATTTTCTAATCTACCTTAGCCAAAGCCAATGGTTTACTGAATCAGCCACAGTAAACATGAAGCTTACTGATGGAATTAATGGTTTCACAAATCCTGGTACTCTTCCGCCTTTGTTTTTCCAACTTAATAGGGATGGATTAATTAGGACTGACAGGACAAACTGAGTATTGCATTGCAAATTTTATTTAATTAGCCCTTCAGTAATTGTTAATAGTTAATATTTTGTCTTGTTTATTCTGCATATGTGGCTGCAACCCCCTGATAATGTTTAGCATCATACAGGGTTTCAGTAACGGGCAGCTGCCACTGGGTTTATGCTCATCTTCAGAAGATGCTCATTGCTTGGCAGTGTTCTGGTACCACTCAAAGAAAAATGGCAGTGGCCAGTGCAGAGGAAGTATTACTTTCTTCCTTAGTGCAGCTGTTAAACCAGTAAATCTTGCTGAGGCTGTAGAGACTATCAGTGGATGTACTGGCCACATTTCCATCCTGAGAGTTTCTTTGATTAAGTCTGGTGTTTTGGAAACTTCTGTTGCAGACTGACAGCTTACAGCAGTGAGGTGTATTTAATCTATGTTTAAGATGGCAGGATGATAAGACCTAAAAATAATAATTGCAACAGATTGTGTTGGTTTCCTCCAGAAACGGATTTGCTGATCCTTCTGGTCTCATAGCTTCATGTTCTACAGGATCTTGTGACTTTTGCATTTCCATTCTTTTATAACTTTTTCTCCTTGCATGATAATTTTTGTTTTAGTTTTAGTTTACTTGTATTTTCATTTTCTTTTCACTCTGGTCCCAATTTGTTCTCTGTGTATAATTCCTCTTTATTTAATTATTCCTCATAATCCCTTTATTCCCAAACTTTATTCAATCTGATTAGGTCAATCAGAGGCAGGGAACATTTCCTGGTGGAAATCTCAAGTGCTGATGCCACTTCATCAATGGAGTAACTTGAATCAGAATGGTACTGCATTGAAAATATATAGGTAGATGTTATCATTGACCTACCTGGAAATTTCAGTTAAGTGGAATAGAAAATTCAAAAAATTATAGGCGAAAGTGTATAGGGCACATAAAGCAATCCAGTGACTTTGAGAAGAATGTAGTGAATTGGGAACCTTGATTGATTGCTCCTTTCTTCCGTGTATGCCTGTACCTTCCATAGCACTTGGAACGTGACAGCTGTCAGTTCCCAGTGTGGCTGTATCACTGGCACACTCAATAGTTTTCCCCCCACCAACAGCACAGTTCTTTTGTGTAATACAACGCCAGTGATGAAGTGTGATGTGCTATTTGATAAGCTGTCGTTCTCTTGGTTTTAATTTGCCTAACAAATTATATTTCTTTCACTACAAAGTTGAGGGGGAGGATGGGAAGGGGTAAGAGGAGTAATTTATAGCTGCAATTGACCAAAACAAGGATTTTTAACTCTCTTGGAGTGCAGATCAAGTTAAATTAGTTGAAGTGGCTGTTTCCATGCCAGCAAAGACTGGCTGAGTCCTTGCCTTGGAGCATATATCCCAACAAATCAAATGGTTTGCATTATGCAATAAATCTGTAGGTATTTGCTGAAGTCTAATTCCACTGTCCTTGAAATGCTCCACTGAACTTTTAAGATTTTAATAACTTCTCATTATTAGGAATATTAATGTCTCAGATGGTGGACTGTGAAGGGTTAATTTCCGTCCAGGTCAAAGATCAAGGGCTCAATCAACTGTCATGAGAATATGAAAGAGAACAGTAGAGACCTCTGAGTGACCCCTTTAAAGAAGATAAACTTCTAAAAAATGTTTAAGAGTAATTTTCTGTCCAAAAATAAAAAAGATAATGTAATTTCTGCCTGCAGAAAAAATGACAGCACCATTGGTTTCTCTGTGCATCTCTCCCTGCTACTTAGTCCTCGCTGAGTTACGGTAAATACGGACGGAGAAATGGATGTACAAATACAGTGTTCTTTGGAAATGAATGCCCTTGATTGTACTTTAAATATGCAACAATAACCAGTAAGCTGGCAGTTTTATGTATCTTCCAGTCCTCAGGAAAGCACCCACATTTTTCTGAATATCTGGGCTGTGATAGGCAGAATAATTTCCATAACAAACAGTTCCAGTGTCATGTACATGACTCGAGGGAGGCTGATGCCTCACTACTGACTTCAGCTGAGCTGTGTCTTTTTACAGAAATCGAGGAACTGGCCTGCAACTGCCAAGAAAATCAGAAGTCAACAAAAGATGGTGCTTTTATAGCTTCTTGTGAATGTTGTGGAAAGGGAGTGGAAAAAAATACTGCCAAAGGATTCTAGAGAAAGGGTTCATTTATTTTGTTGGTTTTAAGTGATATCAAAAATATCACTGAAACCATGGCAAATAAGGAACAGTAGCGTGTTAAGACTTTTGGTGGGAGATAAGTGTTTTCTTATTAATACCAGTGTTCTCCTATTTATGTCATTGTGAATAGGAGTATAGGTACAGTTGTCTTCTCTTCCTGTTTTTCAAAGTAGGAGGTTATGAAAGCATGTTTTGTTGGCTCATTTATTTTTAAGAAATTTCCTTTTTAAGAAGAAGTTTGTTTAAACTATTTTTTTTGTGAGCATCAGCATATTATCATAGCAATTTTTCACTTTTGTAAAGCAGCTGAGCATATGCATTGATGAATCATGAAGTGCTTATATTAGAATAGGATAAAAAGTCCACAATCCATGAAACGGATAAAATGTAACATTTTCCCATTTCTACTTCAGTATTCTCCCTGAAATGTGAGCTTAGTGAAGGAAATTCTCTTTTCCTGACCCCTTTGGATACAGTGGACCCCTCAACCTCAAGGTCATATACTCATATTTGGCACATTAGTAGGCATGGAAAAGCAAAGCCCATTTCAATTAACGATGCCATCTGTTTGTATTACCCACATTAGTAAAGACTGAGCTGAACACAAACAATGCAACAATATAAATACAAAGCTTCTCCCTTGATTTTCTCAATTAAGTAAATTGAAGTGGCCTATATCTGTGTAACACACCAAAGAAGATTACCATGCATCTAAGCTTAGAGGCCTGTGGGTAAGCTGAGTGAAATGCATACACTAAAAAGGAGCTACAACACCCATGTAAACAGAATCTTTGAAAAGCGAAGTAACCTTTTATCACAGGTGTCATTGTAAGGTCTATATTTACATGCAGAATAAACTCAAATAGTCTGTTCATCTCGCTTTTTAGTATTTGAGGATTTATATGCACTTCAAATCTTGTGAATAAATTTTGACTTGTGCAAATGAATAATAAAGGTTTATTTAATGGTGATTTTGCTACATTTTTAAAATTACTTACTATAGACAGAATGACTTGACAAAGCAAATGTTTTCTTTTGCATATATAGGCTTGGTGTGACTCTGACAAAGTCAGTTATTTGGTAAATGCCAAAGCTCAGTCAAGATTTGGGTTTTCCAATCATAGCTCTACTGTATAGCACAGCTTTGTAGCATGTTTGTTTATGAAAAGAAATCTAATTTGATAAATCTACAGAGGAGGCCACATCTTGGAAGAGATCAGGGTCCAACTTACAGGAATCGGTGTAGTCACTATAGCTTCCTAGCAACTCAGCAAATGATCTTAGAAAAACTTCTGAAGAGATATTCTTTCAAAATCTGTGTGCTTTCCAGGTTCGATGTGAAACTAAAATATTTATGTAGGCATAGGAAGGGATGACTTAGAGGTGAAATTTGTTGCTTGGGATCATTATACCATATCAAAGAAACAGTGTTAAAGGAAAAGGTGCACAAGTACAATTACTTGTTGGTTTAACTTCAGCTGAGTATACACGACCCAGTGTGAGCATCTCTTTACGGCAATGTTGCTCTTTATTTCTTTTATTGAGAAACTATTTCTTTTAGCTCATACCACTATGGCTACACTTTACACAAGAGAACAGTTTTCCTTTTTGTAGCTTCACATCATGAATAACAGCTTTATTTGGTGCCAAATGAGATGCCCTGATTTGTGAGCTTTCCATAAACATATCTGAATTGTTCAATTTCCTTCTCATTGCATAATTTCCATTTTGGCCTTCTGCCTGCTGATATTCAGATAAAGCATTCAAGTAATTTACAAAAATGCTGTGAAACTGTTTGAATGTAGCATGCTATCAAACATAACAGGATAGTTCAATTTTTATTTATGTGTAACATAAGTACTATTCACCATTTTCTTTTAACAGCTACTTTAACAACTGTCTTGCTGCAATGAATGATAACAGGGGAAAAAAGAGCGTTAGAAGTTACCTGCTTAAATGAGTATATTCCATGGCAGAATGTAACATTGTTATTTATAGGTTTGTTTTAATGCTTTTTTCTTTGAGGAAACAAGCAAGAGAGCTTATTGTTTTCTTTTTTCTTCCTTTTCTTTCATGTCCTTTCAACATGGTGATGGATTCCTAACATGGATATCTGAACTGCTGTGCAAATGGCTTGGCTTTCCTCTAACTTCAATAGGTAAGTGAATAATACCAAATTACCACAGTGTTTATGCTGCAACAGCTTTATTTAAAATTTAGAATGTAAAAGACTTAATATGAATTTTCTAAAGAGCACTGAAAATTTGTTACAAATTGAGTCTAGCAAACAGCAGACTGGAATGATAAAGGTGAAATCAGCCTAATTCTTTCTGCTCCCAGGGAAAATGATATCTCACCATATTTTGGGCTCAATGTCAGGATAAATTTAGCACCTGCTCAACCAGTTGCAGCATAGCATTTATTTAATCTTCATGGTTAAACCTTAAGAAAGAGTTACAATGGAAAAGGAATTCTTTATTTATGAAAGTATATTCCATGCTCAAGGAATGGGAAGAAAAGGGATAAGAAATCCTCCTTTCAGTCACTGAATTACAGGAGTTTTCTGTTATCGGTGGTGTTTATATATATTGAGCTAGAAAGCTCTTGATGATGAATGTGATTGAGAAAGGGCATCAGAGCAAGGAACACACATGTGAAAAACTACTTTCTGAAATCACTCTATACAGTGTGTAAGTGTCCACTGGATACCTTAGTTACAGTGCTATTGACTTACTTTGCAGATTAAATGTGACAATATAGATAATAGCAAAATGGTATTCTTGAGGACATAGGTGCTTACTAAGATTATTCCAGGTTCAGACAGCTCTCGAGGTAGCCTTTGCTGCATGAATAGTGGAATTGAGGATATATACTGGGGGGGGTGGGAAACCAACCCAAAAAAAGCAGCCGCAAAAGCAACAAAAAAAACCCTGTAGTTCTTACCACAGCCAATGGAAGATTTTAAACTATCATATTTAGTGTCATATCAGTCTGGCAAAGCTTTTTTTTTTTTTTTTTGTAAATACGGATTTTCTGTGTATTTCTGTAGTTTATTTTGGCTCCTGTAGAGGCTGGGAAAGAGTGCTGAGGCTATTTGTACATTTAAGTTGGCCTTTGAACCTGAATTTTCAGAGACATTCTCACCCTCTAGCCCAGGCTATGTCCTAACATTGCCATGTGGGAGCTGACCGTGTCCTGGCAAGAAGGATCAGGGGAGGACCGTGGCTGCACTGGAAGCATGACCTGCAGTAAAAGCAGATTCATGCTTAGTTACAACTCCATTTAACTGATGGTTAAAACTATGTTTCTTTAATATTTCTTTGCTGTTACTGCCACTTCGTAGCTGAGATGCAGGACTGCAATTCAAATACAGGAGCAGGAACTCGAGAGATTTCCTCATTTGTATGTTCTCCAAACATAGCGTGTAGATGTGTCCCAATGATGGCACTTAGAGCAACATGACTGTGGGCAACGTTTCTGCAGCTGCACACAACCAGCTGCAATATGCTGTGTGATACAGATATCATAACAAGCTCTTGAATTTTTTTAGACTACGGCAAGGACAAAGATCGGAAAACCAGGCAATCTTCTTGATGAGATTGTGATCTCAAAAATATCAGTGATTGCTTGTTATTGTCAAGAGCAAAATTTGGCCTGTGATGTTGCTAGGTTCTCTCAATTAGCACGCTTATTGCATAATATTTGGCTTACCTGTCTTCACTAGGTAGCCAGCATTTGGCAAATCAGATATATCAGTTTGCACTATTGCAATAGATGCTTATGAGACATGTTGGGACAGAAAGGATATACTTTAGAATAATGACAGGAAAAGCCAAGAAACTATGTAAAACTTGCTAGCTGTTAAGCAGATAGATTATTTTGCTGGTTTATACCAGTCAGATGCACAATTTCTTCCAGTGTATTCGATATATGCAGAGAAGAAGAAAGAAGAATTGAGTGTATTGTACTTGTCAAGGTACAGTACAATTACGCAACATTTTTTTCTTGAAAATCCTGACGCTGCTGTACTTCAGACTGGAGTTTCAGAGTTCACTAGGGAAAGGACAGCTGGCTTCTTTATTACATTTTATGTTGTACATAAGGAGGCCATGTTTCCCATTGTCAGAGTGTAAAAGAAAATGAAAGCTCTGGGCATCATTAAAATCTTGGAAGTGTAGTATGTGTCAGTTCCATTCCCGTAACACCTGGATCAAAAGCTTAGTGTGAGGCCACTTAGCAAACAAAACCAGACTGTTTTCCATACTTCAGTTTTTTCACATTAAGTTTCCAGTAACTTTCCATTTACTCTATGTTCAGCAATATTGTCTTGGGTATTTTACTTCTGGAAGGTATTGAAAAAGGAAAGTAGGTAACTGTAGAAAACAACTTTTTTACTTTCTTCTGAATATCTTTTTTTCTACTGGATGAATTAGTACTAGCAAAATTTTGAATTAGAAAAATATGTGCTTTGACCAAAGAGCTAATAGAGAGGTGTCTCTAGGTTTGGTTTTGGGGTTTTTTTTTGGGTTTTTTTTTTCCATTTTCACATCTTCTGGAATGCAACACACATTACAGGTCTTGAATTACATGGTCCCACCTCACCATGTGTTTGCTGAACTAGGTGGGTTAACAGAGAGAGAAAGAATTGATCTGATCTTTCTTTTTGAGTCTAGTAATTCTGAAAGACTACACATTAGAGAGTAGAAAGGAGTCAGACCACCTTCTAGTGGGTGTTGTGCAAGAAGATGATACAGGTTGTTATGCCAAGATTGAAGAGAGATAGGTGGTAATGTGAATATTTCAGGAAAAATTCTACCAGTGTTCAAAATGCTCAGTGAGTAGATATTAAGTAACGTAGTTTCCAAAATTGTCTACAGTTCCTATCAATGCAACAAATTAGCTATGTAACTAGAGAAACTGTTAGCAAAAATCAGAAATTATTTTTATCTTTCTGCATCTTAGAATCATATTTAAGACCTGGGATGCTTTTTGCTGATAATATAGGACTTCAAAGAATGGTCAGGCAAAGAAAAAAGAGGCTTATACATTAGAAGTCTGCATTAAACAGTATTGAAGTAATTTATTTAAAAGGGAAGTTGCAATGGAAGAGAAACTTGCAAAAAGAACCATTATTGGTTCTTTGTGGAGATCAGAGACAAATTCTGAGAAAATAATAGATAAGAGAGAACAGGAAAACTGGGAATAAAAATGTAGAATTCATAAATTAGGCAGGATCTGAATAGATTATTTATGCTTCCTATTTCACAAGAGGACTGTTTGTCTTTCAAAATTGGTTGAACGGTCAGAGAAAGCAAGTAAGATGTGATGTTAGGACTGATCTTGTCTGCAGAGAACTTGCAGAGCCAGTCGAAGCTTACTGAAGTAAGCTGGTGAAGTGTTAAAAATGTTTTATGTTTACTGACATGAATCTTTTCAGGCAAACATTTTTAACTTCTGTATTCCTCTTAACTGTTTCCATCAATTCAGTATACGACACCAAATCACAGAATTGCCAGAGTTGGAAGGTACCCCTAGAGATCATCTGGTCCAACTCCCCTGCCAAAGCAGGATTTCCTAGGGCACATTACTCAGGACTGCATCCAGGGGGTCTTGAAGGTCTCCAGAGAAGGGGATCCTAAAATCTGCCTGGGCAGCCTGTTCCCATGCTCTGTCACCCTCACCAGAAAGAAGTTTTTCCTCATATTTGAATGGAATTTCCTATGTTCCAGCTTGTGCCCATTGCCCCTTATCCTGTCACCAGGAACCACTGAAAAGTCTGTTTCCATCCTCCTTCAACCCACCTTTCAGATACTTACAAGCATTAATAAGGTCTCCCCTCAGCCTTCTCTTCTCCAGGCTAAAGAGTCCCAGGTCTCTCAGCCTTTCCTCATAAGGGAGATACTCCGGTCCCTTAATCACCTCTGTTGCCCTACACTGGACTCTTTCCAGTAGTTCCCTGTCTGTCTTGAACTTGGGAGCCCAGAACTGGATGCAGAATTCCAGTTATGCAAATTAAAGGACTTATTATTACTACTACTACAAGGAAGAGCAGTTTCCATCTTTTTCCTCATAATACACTCTAGTTTGTGTCATGGCCCAGCAGTTCAATCCCATAACAACTTTGTAGCTGGAGTAGAATTTATGAGCTAATAGTATTCATGTGCTGCTTTTTGATTCCTGTGTCATCAGGTATCAGACAAGCTACTATTTCTTTCTGTTTATTCCTCTTCTTTTCTGCGGCTTAAAGTTATACTGGATATGGAATTTCTGTAATTCGCTACTTTTATTTATATATGTACATACATATAGGGGTGTGTGTGAGGACTTATATATGTTTGCTTTAGTTGCAAACAGGAATTATACTTTACATCAGGAACGTGTTACAGAGAGACACTGAAACATTAAGAATCATGTAGCATTGAATACCAAGCAATCACCTGTTGTTTTTACCTTGCAGCTGAGTCCTCTCTCTCTTTTCCTTTCTGCACACATCATTTTATTTTGTCTGCCAAGTACCATTTTAGGTAGGTTACTCCCTAGCAGACTGACTGGTTGCTGCTTGCTAACTGTAGTCTTAATAAATAATTTATGAGATGCCAAAATAGTTGTGAGTAAGAGCATTGAAAGCCATTGGCTTCCTTCAGCAGTCTTAAGTGCTGTTTCTTTCCAGAGCTACACATGATTAACACTATGAAAGTTTAGTGAGGAACACGTAATAATCCTCTTGAATGACAAGCATCAGATTTCCAAAAGTCTGGGCAATTCCCTGTCCTCAGGTGACAAATCATGATGCTTAGAGTTTTCAATGTGAGGGGTTCATGTGAAGCAGTGATTCATATTCATCAGTTTGGCCTAAATGAGAGTTATAGTAGAAACAGTAGATAATGGATTCATTTCCAGGTTTTGATGTGTGTGCATCTACATAAAGATACCTTCCAACTATTTCCCTCCTATAATAACTGTAAGCACATTTGTGTTCATCTCTGAAAAGAGCTACCAAAAGTGCAGTAAAGATTTCAATTTCTAATTAAGGAAGCAATAAGCCATAGGAGCATTCACAGCATTCCAACTAATCCACAGCAATATCTGCCACTGACCCACATGCTGTTTTGAACACTACGCATGGCCTGAGGAAGCTTACTTGATTTCACCAGCCCGAGTGCAGCATTTGCAGTCATGGAGTCTGTGTGGAGTCACTAGTGTGTTGTAAATTCACAGCCAAGTCCTCTAGGCCATAATGTCTTCATTTAGAAAAGTCCTTTATCAGAAATGGAAAGGCTTTATGAATTATTTTGATCAATCTCTCCTATTGGGGTTTTCTGTAGTCCTTTTCTCATTAATGGTCTATTACAACTTATATCAGCATAGAAGATCTCTGCAAACTCCCACTATCTGCCATTATTTGTCTTGTATTTTATTGACATCTATATTTAAACACTTAATACTTTTCATTATGCTCTCAGGATCAGTAACAGCAGGCCATCAGTGTAAAGCAGCTCAGTGCCATTAAAACTAAGCTACTAACTTATGTCACTCTAAAACGGGCTCGAAGTTGCAGATGTTGCTGTTGTTTTACCCTTTCTGTAGTGCTTTTCACTTTGTTTCTTTTGAACAGTACATGTTTTTTAAAAGCAAATGAATTAAAGCTCAGAGACTTTATTAGACATAAGCTGTTATAGTGGGCTTAAATATCTGATTTAAAATGTTATACAGGAAGATGATTTTTCTGAAATATTTTCTTTTTAAAAGAAATTAAAATATTTTCTTGATAATAGGTGAGATAAACTTTAGGACAGCATCTATAGAGCAAACCAATACAAAATTGTAGGCAACACTAGAGTGTCTCAAAATGTACAAACAGAATCTTAATTTTAGTCTGTTCTGTTTGAAACTCCCATTCTGTTTAAAGAAAACAAACAAACCAACAACAACAAAAAGTTTTGACTCAGAATGTGAATTTGAAAAATAATTGCATTTGCATGTCAGTTTTTTTGATAACTATTACATTGTAGTCAAAGTAGAATACAGAGAGAATTAAAGGTTTGTTTCAGAAAGCCAGAAAACAGGAATAGCAGGAAATGAGTTTGTGCCTCTCTCCTGATGAAAGATGTGTATTTTTTAACCAACCCATTGGAATTGCTCTTGAAATGTATAGTATGATCATTGCATCAGGTACTGGTGGTAACTTCTTTAGAAGATGAACTTTTCCCTAAAATATTTTTTCCATGTATAAAATGGGCATGTAGTTAGCAAATGACTGTGTGCACTTGCCTTAAAAAAAAAACAGTAAGCTCTCCATACTGGTTTTATAGATGCTTTGTAGACACCTAAAGAATACACCATTTGATTTCTTTAGTGAAAGTCACTTTTTTTGAAAAAAAACCTGATCATCATTTCAGCTTTGAGATGTTCTTCTGTGTTTAAGTAGGAGGGAGAAAGATGATAGTATCTTGAGGTATGTTCTTTTTGACATTTCTAGGCATAATGGTGCTCTGCAATAGAGGCTGTAGCATAGCAGAGCATTGTCGTTCTGCCTTGCTTGTGTCTGTTGTGTGTCATCATGCAGCTAAATTACTTATTTTTCTTGCCCTGCCCTAAATTGTTTAAAATTTGGGGAAATCTGGGCTTCTGAATTTCCTGATGTGGATCCAGGGACCTGGTAGCCCTAACATTATGGGGGGCTTCTACAGAATGTATTATTTTATCAAATAATATACTTTATAGTTATTATTTTCCTGTAAATAAAGTCATTAGCTTTTAGATTTTTCTGTATTCTGTGAGAATTGAACTTGTATATTAACATCATATTTCCATTTTTACCTCAGTATTTTTCCCATTGAAAATGTCTTATCTTTACCACCTATAGAAGTTACTGAGAAATGTAATCAGTCATTAAAATGCATATTTTCGTCTCACTGACTTTTAGAAGGGGAACTTGACATTTACATTCAATTTGATCACTCCAAATTAGGTGCGTATATAGACTCTTGGACTGATGAGATCCTGTAGCATAAACCTCTTTCTGCTCCTTCTCCTGATCTTTTTTGAAAGAAAAGAGTGCTGGTCTGATATATATAGCAATGTGTAAAGCAAATAGTTGGAGAATGGAAGCACCATATTTTAAAAGAAGTAATAAACTGGTATGGACTAATAAGTAATAACTGAGACTTTGGCACCTTTCTTAGACGAGCAATAAAAAGAACATTCAACATGAAAAATTAAAGGTGTTATGGAGATGTTGAAAGTGATTTTCTGTTTCTTACTGAGGGATTATGAGAGAGATGAAGGATTCCAGTCTTTGAGAACCAGAGATAGTAATTTCTCTAGCTCTATGGGACATACTATGCTTAGAAATGAAACTGTGTCTAATAAAATCTGAGGCTGAAATATTACCTCTGGCTTCCAGAACTTTATTCCTTTTATCCTCTCAAAGGAATGCTGCATTCCAGTTAACCGTCAGAGTACCAGGGTTCACCAGTGCTTGATAGTTATTTGTGATATATCATCTGTGTATTTCTGTGTATGTGTGTATCTCTGCAGGATCTTTTTGAGGGCAGAGATGGAGAGGGAGAAATGTTTCTTATCTGTAAAGTTGAATGATAATCTAATGAACAACTTGCAACACAGAAAAGCACTGCTTATATGTTAACCATAATTTTTCCTCCCCAGCATTTTTTTAATGAGACTATTAAATCATGACTGAGTAGTAGTATATTACTTACATATACACGTGTTAAATGGTCATGTGAATGTCAGACAATACTTCTCCAGTTCTGATTCTTCTGTGTGATCCCAAGCTATTTCTAATAGATACACACAAATTTTAACCTCCCATGTTGGCAGAAAAGCAGGAATCCTGTAGGGGTATCATCAAGAACATAGAAAGGACATTAAGGCTGCAGTCTTATTTACTAGACATATGTTCTTCTGGCTTTGCCTGCTTTGTGTAAGATGTCTTGCAAAGGGCATATTCCAATACTGATCTATCTAAAATGTGAAAATACTTGTTTAATTTTGGTTCAAATGTCACATTTATGATCACAAATGTCACAAATGATTCATTTATCCTCAAATGCTATTTTGCTTTCTTTAGCTTTTTCCCTTTGCTATCATACATTTCCTTTCTAATTTTCTTTCTTTTCTGAAATGTGGTTAGAAATAACTTGCTTGAGTTTTTAGTGTCATGTATTTTTAAGGTGAGGTTACTAGGACAATTTTTTTGCAACTTCCTCTGTAAACATTTTAGAAGGTGTATTGGCTGTGGAATTACTGAAATGTATTATCACCATCTCTCAAGAATTACAAATACATCTGAATTACGCTCCTTATTTTTGTAGCTTCATCCAAATCTCATTAAACTCAACTAAAATGTATGCTTGTAGGTCAGTTTCCCTGAGGCTGGTTGCTTAAGGCAGTGTTAGCGAAGGAAATACTTGTGAGAATCGCAAAATCATGGTCTCGTCTGTTAAGTACTTCTGATTCTGTCATTGCTTCAAGTGAAGGTTTTTTACTTAAATTGGTTATGAATAAGTTAAGAATATAAACTGAAGCAGACCTATGGAAATAGAAGAAAAAGTAGGAATGGAGTCTTTAAAGCAAAATACATGGACTTCAACCAGTTGCTGGTCTGAGTTTATCATTGTTGCAAGGGCAGTAGCCATAATTTGTTTTCTTTTCGGGTACTAGGTTCCATTGCTGGGGTGCGGCTCTGTAATCGTTATATTCTTTGCCTGAGTTTGGATTCTTTTCCACTTCAGATTCATTGCCGTTAAAAGCACAAGAAAAAGACAATGGCAGGCTATAACCATTTTGATTACACTTTCCACAGTTGAAAATACTTGTTAACTTCACAATGGCAGTAAAGAAAGAAGCCCTTCATAACTACTTATTTTTCAACCCTGAACAGTGTATGTGACCAGCTTTTGTTTCTGAGCCTGCCCACCTTAGGGTTTAAAATTTAATCAGTAATCCTAATTGCAGAAGCGTGCTTTTTGTAAATTAATTTTAAATTTACAAATGGAAGAAAGCAGCTTATTATTTTATATTCCTTTTCTCCTGGACTTGTAGACTTTGCTTTAAAGACTCCTCAGCTTTTCCTTTTGCCAGTGGATCTTTTTTTATCACATGAAGGAAAGAAACTTTTTTAAAAANCATAGGTTTTCTAATTTGTGGTGTATCCTGAGAAAGGAAGGGGAAGAAATGGTGAGGAAGAAGGTCTGGGTTTATTTTTCTTCAAAGGTTAGAAGTAAGGCAAGGTATCTAACTAGATTTTCCACAGCTCAACTGACAAAGAAATTTTCTTTAAAGGGAGTGAAAGCTGTAAGTTTTCCTTAGCATCCTAAATAAATACCACATATATTTAGAAACTGACTGAATTAAGAATGACTTTGTTATATCTCCCTCGTGCTTAAATGCAATGGAGATTATTATGCAGTAATTCTGTGTATTTATTGTACAGTATCTAGATTAGAGTCAGATGTGACATTTCATTGGTATAAGTAGGTAATTAAAGTGCAATGTGTAATAAACCTAGGACTTTTTTAGTGGGAAAAAATAATCCACAGATTTGTCTTAATTGTAAGAGGAAAGAACTGAACACAGCAAACTTTCTTAACTGGACCTCTCCAATGTTCTTTTTTTTTTTTTTTCCTGCATTTTACACTTTTATATTCTAGAAACTGTTTCTCGTGCAACCGAAATAATAATCATGTGGGACATCACGCTTATGGAACTTTATCATTAGGTTACAGAATTCTTGATCAGTGCTATGGTTTAGCAGGTATTAAACAGTGACAGTTACTTTATGTATTGACAGCTTTAAGAGCAAAATTGCAGGGAAGTATAAAGGGTATTTTGCAAATGAATGATATCCTTACTGTTCAACTGCATCTGAAGAAGGGCAGTATCTGAGAGATGTGTATTTTGATGGAGTAAACTGCAGAAATTACAGCTTCGAGCAGTGTCAGTGCAGGGAAAGATTGAAAGCCAGGGGGGAAGCAAATGTGACCTAGTTCACCTCTGGCCAGCTGAAGTCCTTCAGAGCATCAGGGAGGCCCCGTCTCCAGAAGGGGTCAGTGCATACCCAGATAGAGCCTCTGCACTCAGAGCTGGAAGCAGAGACACAGAGCTTCAGAACAGCTAAGCATACTGCCATTTGCAGTATCTTCTGTCTGTATAATGATGATGCCCTTATCAATTTCACAATGAGGAGGGAAATTATATATTTAATCAAGTCAAAGGCTTGGTTATGGCTTTCTGATGTATGGTCTCTCGTGCAGAGAGACAGTTGGGGGAGGCTCAGATTAAGATGAGCTATGTATCTAAATTCCCTTTACAGTCAATAAAGCCAATGGAGCCAAGAAAACATCTTAAAGCAGATGTCATCTGGGTAGATCACTAAATCTTTCTAGACCTGTTTGACTATTATTGACTATCATGGGAGCTAAGACACCTATCTCACACACTGGCCTTGATGTTTAGCTGGCTGTATTTTGCACTGAATCCTATGAGCTGACTTCAACAGCAGGATTTCGTTGCCTCAGCATAGACTATTATTTACTGGTAGTACTTTTTGAAAAGCCATCACATGTTTACCGCTTCTGCAATGTCCATCTACCCAGGAGTAGGGAGGGATTTTCCCTTAAATTGTATCTGCCCACCCTATGCAAGTGTCTTAGATACCCCCAAGGGATTGAAAATGGTACTAGATACCCATATTTTAGTGAATTATATGCTGGTCTTATTCTTCTACTAGTATTTGTGAAGAAGAAGTAGTAGCAAAGTAAAAGCTAACTTGTGATTTGTTTTTGTAAGTTACAAACACAGGTCCATCACTGTTCTCTCACTGAAGATAGGCAGATAACTTAAATTGTAGGTATATGAATTTGAAGGAAAACTAACATATTGTTATTAAAATAGTCCATTTTAATAACGAAAAAGTATCATAAGAAATGTTAATTCTTCTAACTATAGCTGCTTCAAGACACAATTATTCTGAATTTACCTAGTTGGAGGAACAAGTAGCTGAGAAACCAAAGCAGTGTTGGTTGCCTAGATTGTCCTCCAGCATTTTTAATCAGCAACAAAAAAGCTATAATCATTTTTACTCCTAAACAAAGACTAATGATGTCCTAGGTTAAATCATAACATATTATAATCAGGACACAGGAAAAATTATGGTAGATATCCCTCTCCAACTGATGACTGTCCCAAATGGTATGTTAAGCTTTCTTTTGTCTTTACATGGATAGTTGCATAATTCAAAGGAAAGGCAGTGCTGGTTCTGCTTCAAAAAGTGAAATAGTGAGTTGCTCTATATACTAAGGGACTTAGCTCTGTGGGAAGGACAAAGTTTTAAGCTCACGGTATGTTTGAATGGGAGGAGGTTACATATGTATTTATTCATAGTGAATAGGTATGTAAAAAGGGATCTTAAAGTAATTTCTGTCAGATCTGTTGAAGCTAAAGAAGAACAGGGAAGCATATGAGCACTGAATCAGTTACACGGAGACCTTAAAGGGTAATACAAATTCAGAAATCAGATTCTGGTAGCACTCGGGAAGAAGCTACTGCCAGCTCTTTGGACTCCTGTAACAACTTGATAGAAATGGGGTTAGATGTCAAGACATTCTTCATGAATTTTATTTACATTGAGTTAGGTTGATTAAAAAGTACAAGATAGTGTTTTGTTTACATATAAGACATGCTTGTAGCACCTCTGGCTTTTCACCTTTTTCTGGAGCACCACTCAAGAATTGATTTTGTGTTGATGCTGCTATTAGGCAAATCTTCTGAAATTGCACCAGTTCTGGCTTCTCTGTATACGTTAATGTTGGTTTTTAATTCAGTACAATGTAAAAAGAACCTTCTGTTTTCCTGAAGATCTTTTCAAAAGCTTTCTTTTCAGCTTCAGTACAACTGTTTCAGAGATGGAGAGAGATTTAAATAGTCGTTCTGATGCTGAATACTCATTTAACATGTTGCAGCTGATCCTGGTGGAGTGCTGTGTACAACTTAAGTATCAACAGTGGGGTTTCTGCAGAGCTCAGAGTTGCTGCAAATTTCAGTTCTTGGCAAGAATGTCAATTTCGTACGTGCCAAGTGTCTGTTATTTAACCAAGCAGAGGATATTGAGTTACTGTAGCAGAAGCATGATGTATGATTCATGTTTGCATATCCTTCTTCAAAACAGAAACAAAGAGATTTCACTTTTAACATGTCATGCTTCTCTCACTAGCCTTTTCCCATTCATATTGCTGTAATTTGGCAATAAAAATACAAGCATTAAATATTGATTCACTTATTTGGTGAGGTAGATAGCAGAGCATGTTGTACTAAAACCAAACTAGGTAGGACCAAAACCACCAGCAGCATAGTATGCCTTTTCAAGTTGTAGAGCGATACTCTGAGTTGTTAAAATTATACTGCTATCATATACAGTTTATTTTTGAATAAGAGTTAAAAACATCGTATTTAGAAAACAATGATTTAAAACCAAGTTTTATTTTAGGTCCTTATGCTTGTTTTGGTGGTGATGAGTTTTGATATGCTTAGGTTTGGGGGTTTTGGGGTAATTCTTCCTCCTATTGCTTTTGAAAAGACTGACTTTTCAAAAGATACATTTGGGGGTAATTTGAATTTGCTGTGGTTCCTTGTACTGCTTGATCTTAAGAGCTCAATCACTGTTAGAACAGATCAGCTCAATGCCCTGTTTAACCCAGTTTTGTCCATGTGCCACTGACCACCTCTCACTGCAGCCGTAAGGAGGGCAGCATGTGCTCCCATCTGTGGCAGCTCCTTGCAAAGATACTCAACCATTCACCTGGCTGCTGCCACCCGCCAGCTCTGCTTGCTCACGGCTGTTGGTCGAATGGTGTTAACAAGCTTCTTGGGACCTGATGAAGTTTTCTACGGAAATGCTAGCCAGATTTTCCTGATTCGGCTGTTCTAGCTGATGGTGGTTGTTACAGTCATTCAGCATGTAATGAAGTGGCTATATGGATAATTAACTTTAGGGTGCAGATTATTTTTTCTGTAAGAAGACTCAGCTGAAATGTAACTTTAGAGTATGATTCTTTTTGGTTCCAGATGAATTTTCTGGGGTGGCAACAGAAATGAATTCTACCTAAGTATCTCTGGACAAAAGGATGGACAGTAACAGCGTAACCTGTCCTGTTTGCTCTATGGCCTTTCCCACTGGGGTATGAGTGCAGAAATAGCTGTGACCCTCACCTTGAATCCCTGGTAGTTTTATGTGATCAGAGAATCCTGGCATTACTTGCACTGCCTCAGTAGGTGCCATGTCATACATTAATAGGTCCTGGACAGGTCGCCTGTGGATAAGTGACACTGCCTTGGATCACAGAGGCATATTGAAAAGTAACATGTACAGTCTCTTCAGTCCATTTGTAGCTATACTACATTCATTTTTAGTACTTTGAATTTAGATCCCCAAGATACTTGAAGGTTTATGAGAAGTTCAACAAGGTGAAAAGTGTAGTCATCTTAGGTCAGTCTGATAGCATTTCCAGTACTTTGTCTAGTGTGCTTTTATTTAAAAAAAAAACAAAACAAAACAAAAAAAACAACCAAGATTCTGAATAATTCAAACCTCCTGGATAATTGTAAAGGTTACTTGAATTAAAATGAAAGTAACAATTGTGACCAAGTAACAGCAATTCTTTTGCATTTCAGCAAAACTTTGCAGTATTTAATGTAGGAATTTATAGTTCACCTTAACTTCCTGGTTAGCAGGAGGTTTTGGTTTCAAAAATGTTTGTTGCTGACCTTTGGGCCTTCAAAATAGGATAAGGAACACAATGAAAACAAGTTTGACAATTTTCATATTCTATTTCAGGTATTTCAGTATCTGGCAATGACAAAGAAAATGATAGTAGGCTTTGTTGTCAAACTAAGATGAAATATATATGTTCTCTTTTTTGCATTATCTTTGCGAGAAGTTTTCTTACCAAGCTTGGCTTTTTAAATTTTTTTTTTCCTCTCCTTTTAGGGGGCTTTTCCATGTTCTGTATGTTTTTATCATAATATTCAGTCTCCTCAAATAATTTTTGAGATTAGGCTTTCAGTGGGCATGAACAGCTAAAGTCCCGTATGTGAGTCTATGTCCTTGAATCTCTCATGAAATAGAGGCTGTAAGACATAATTGTCTTTTCCTTGAATATTTCATTGTTGGGGGGGGGGAGTTAATTATGTATGTCATAGTACTAAGATGTTTGGATTTGGACTCTTTCAGAGGAGGTATAAGTATCGTTTTGGTGATCAGAGCTGCAGAAGTAAAGAGAAAAGTAAGAGAAAATGGTTTCAGTAATGCATAAAATTGAGGAACTGAAAAATAAAGGAACACAAAGGAGACAAGAGTTGAAAGAAAAAATAATAAAGAAAACCAGCAGATGGGGATTTGGGGAAACCAAAGATGTAACAGAAATAACCATGCTTTGTTTTCATGTACTGTTTGGCCTTAAAGCTGTGTTAGGCTAAAGTGTCCTTTTTATCAGAGCAGTGGGTGTTGCAGAGATTATTTCAGTGGCGAGTCTGGGCAAAGATGAATGTGCTTCTGTTTCCCTCTGCTGATTAGCACAGTCCCAAATGGCAAGTGTGATAAACCCTGGTCTTTTGATGCCCTTTTTTTCCCTTCAACTCAAAGACTTTGAGATCACGGGGTAATTTTTTTCCCCTAACAAGACACTGGTGTTTTCTCCTGAATTCTTCATAAATCAGACATTTAAAATACTTAAGACGATGTCCTTACGTTTCCTGTTTCCATGGAATCTATAGGAGGTTTAAAGTATTTCAGGATGCCCTACCAGCCCTTAAAGCCATTATCAGCTTTTCAGTCTCTTGTGTCTCACTTAGATCTTCTGAGGTATATTGCATAGCTGTTTTCAGTTGAGCAACACTGCGTGAGGAGCTCTTAAATGATGCCTTCTAAACTTCCCATATTCCTTTGATATAACACTGAGTCTATTTTTTGCATCTTACTGACATTTGTCATTCCCTTGAGGCAAGTACTACAGCATATACAACACCCACAGCTAGATAATCACAAGCTTGGACCTGTGACTACTTAAAGCAAAGCCTTTTTAAAGAAAAAATATGAAGAGAGTACTCCTGTAGTTAGTGCACTGAGGTAGCATCAGAGGGAAGGGAGCCGTACAGCCACTTTACATAAGGACTATCTTTCCGAAACTCCCATCTTCCCATTTTTGTATTTAGACAGTTTCTCTTAAACTCACCTGCCCTAACCTTTTCCTCAACTTGTCTGGAGTCGCTGCAGTGCAGTGTTCAGACTAACAGGACTACCAATTAGTGCACCTGACAGCTCTGTTCTCTTGCCATGCCTGAAGACAAAACATGGTCATGTTTAAGGGGAGGACTTGTGCCATTTTCTTCAGTGGCACCAGACTTCAAACCTGAGAGAGCAGACAAGTCAGAAATCATGGGCCGACTGCTTTGGCATAGCAGAGCCACACAGCTCAATAGGATAAACCTCCTAGACAAAGAGAAACTTCAAATGTTTATAGTAATGCTGATTTTTTTTTTTCCACATGCCACGATTGAATACAATTACTGAAAAGTTTTCATTTTTAAGAATCCATTTTTGCAGCTTTTATTTCAAGTGTTCCGTAAGCTGAGCCACCAGTAAGTTGCTTCATTGTTCGGCGATGCTCAAGCATGGCATAGCTTCTGTGCGCTAACGTAATTGTTCTGTTTATTTCATTTCAAATATTCATTTAAAATTAAAAAGGAGTATAAAGCATAACAAATAAAAGAATGCAGGAGATCAGAACATAAGAAAGAGATGATTACTGTCTCTAACTGTAGGGACTAGAGAACGAAGATTGGACTTCTGGAAGAGCAGGCAAATTACAGTTTGGGAAGGTGTTACTAGAGAAAGAGCTATGACAAAGACAGTTTATCATGAAATATGGAAAGGCTATGCTAAGCAGCCTGTAATTATAAGCAAGTTTCCATGTTTGGCAGCAGAACCCTGTGAAAATATTGCTGCATTCATTGTTTCTTGCCAGGCTATGGCACACCGGCTCCCTCAGGTGTGCTGGCAGACGTGCTCATTGCCCCATGCTGTGAACCACGGTTCAGTTCCACTGAGCAGTCATTCAGCATATTTTTTAGGAAGGATACAAGGAGAGATTTGGTAGATTAGGTTTCCTGAACTGCATCACGGTGTGGTCCCACAAGCTACTGTGCTAACACAACTGCAGTAGCAAAATGAGAGCAGGAATGGGAGGGAAGTAGCAGTTGTTTCACAAGCTCTGTAGCTGTTGAACTGAAGCATGGATACTTGATACTTAAGGATGGCCTTAAGTGGGCACAATTGCCTATTACAGAGTATTTCCAAAATCCTTTTAAGCTCCAGGTGTGGCAGATCGCCAGGCTTACTGTTGACTGCCTTTTGGCATGAGGTCTGGTTGTATGAGTAAGCACTAATTTGCAAAGGGAAATTGAAGATTCTCACCTCCCACTTCTTCCATCTTCTACTCTCACCTGCTCACCTCTTCCCTTCTGCCATGCCAGGGCCTGTTTCAGGTATGGGCCATGTGGGCAGCAGAGTCAGGACTGCTGTGGCATGGCAGGGACTGGTACCTGCAGCTCTAGCCCAGCTTGGGGGGAACTGGCGGGGGGGGGCTGGCCTTGTCATGGGCCCTGACAGCTTCTCCTTGATGTGTTTTGGATGCTTCTCCTGCTGCCTTTGTAGCATGCTGCGTCCATATGGTGTGTAAGTGATCTGAAATCTGATTGTAACTATACATGAAGTTTTTTTCAACTGCTTCCTGCTCAGCTTCCTTTCTGAAAGAATTTTTGGGACAATGTAGTTAAGTTGTCCCAATAATCCATTAATCAATTCCCATCATTTCTAAGAAATCTTAGTTTTGTGTTCATGTGAACCTTGTTGCTGACACTTCACCAGGATAATGCTGTACTTGCTATTAAAACATGAAGGCATTGAGCAGTTTGCTGGGTTACTTTTGGGAATCCGCCGAGTAGCAGATTTTGTCAGATGAGGGGGTTTGCTGCTAAGTAATGTTCTCTGGAAAAGGACAAATAATCATATGATAAGGTCCTTTTGCACTAAATACTGTTTAAGCAGTAACTGTTATTCACATACCTACCAAGTGTGAAAAACGTTCTTTTCTTCACTAGTATCAATCCTGATTTGCACCCAAGCAGAGAACAAAGCTGAAGCAAAATCAGGGCCAGGACTATCCAGGTAAATCCATAAACTTAAAGAACAATACGAAAGACACAGAACAGAAAAAGGATAGCTATAATTAAATACTGTTAAAACATTGTTAAATATTTATGTTCTCTTTGTCTTACGCTGTGATAGGTATCACAGGTAGGTAGAGCTCTTTTAAAGATGAGAAGTTGAAAGCATAAGTACTGTTCACTTCATGTAGGTGAAATCCAACCCTGTTGGAGTCAGTGGAAGTTATATAATTCTGTAGGGTCAGGTTTCTACTGTTTATAATGACCTACTCTTTGTTTGGACACCCTTTCAGTACAGGAACTAGCTTCCACTACTTAAATATGTATAATGCTTGTGAAGATGAACTGTAATCATTCTGCAGCTCTTTGTATGTGCTGAATGTTCATTTTATTTCCTAAATTATATTATTTTCTAGTAGCCAGCTAGTGAAGGCAGCAATAGGATAAACCAATTCAAAGCAACAATGTAACTGTCTCCATCATGGGTTTTCCCTGTATTTTATAAGGAAGAAATAGGGCTACTTTGCAAAACTGCAGCAGGAAAGCTGGGTTTCTTTCAGTTTTGTGGAAATACTTGTCTATAAGTAATCTTTCTTCCTGTGTTGAGCATAAATGCCAAACTCCAGTTTGAGCTGAGATGTTACCACAGCTCTTTAGTTTATGTCCTTTTAAAGCCAGCCTTTCACAGTAAATTGACTGTAAATCAGAAAAAAACTCTCTCAGTCTACCAAATGGAAACTGTAAAAATTTTCATGAAGGAGTAAAATTCCTGAAAAGTAACTCTTAAATGGAAGAGGGATTTAGCAGTTTTAGGTCAGCATTAAAACAATGGAATTGCACGTTGATTGATACTGCCACGTTTAGAAAGCTGCACAAGAGTTAGCTATTGGCAGAATTATGCCTTGCAGGGTTTAAAGTCCACTACCCAATGATCTTGTCTGCGTTTGTCATTAACTTGGGCTTTCTCGCTGTCAAATCCCTCAGTGATGCGTTTCATTTCCTTCATACTAATTTTCCAATTTTCCTTTTTTTGTCAAGTGAGCAGTTTTACAGCATCTCAGATGTAATTGCTACACGTATTCTGTGAATTGCCAACTTTAATTTCACTTGACTGTCTCTTTGATAGAATTTTCCCTACACCACAATTGTTTTTATAATTCCAGATGGGTAATTATGGGCTAGATGGTAATACTTTGGGGGATGCAGAAGTAGGTAGGTTGCATAGGGAGAAGGGATTTGACAAATGCTATTGGGATTGGCAGAGAAATGGAGAAAGGCAGAATCTTGTGAGAAGTTGCTGTGCCTTTACTTTAGCTTTAATTCAAATAAACGAATCCCTATATGTTGTTTTTTTTTAATGTGATAGTACAGCTAAAAATACACTAGTGATGTGTACAAGAGAAAGAAAAAAAAGGTCTGTCTTTTCCTGAGGGATATAAAGACTCTAAAGTCTTCCCATTTTCCCAGATTCTTGTCATCTGTGCACTCCAAATTAAATTGGAATAATAAATAAAAAATCCACTGTATAGCAGGGCAAAGGTTTCTTCTGTAGATCTGTCTTGTTAGCAAGTGTTATACTTCTCTGTGGAGATGCTTACTGATTCCTGCTGATTCATTATGGCAGGAGTGGCTCGTTAACTCTTGCCAGAAAGACGAGTGACAAGTACAGCTTTCTGGTGAAAAAGAGCAGAAGGGCTAAGCCTGACCTCAATGCAGCGAGTATAGATTTTGTTCAGAGCAATGTGGGCTGCTGACATGGGAAGCAGATTTGGGTTTTATCGAGCCAAAATTGTGTTTCTAAAAACTTTTCAAGCAGCTGCTCAAACATCCTGATCTAATGAGATACAGGCAGACAAACTGCCAGTTCAGCTAGCACAGGGAGAGGGCTTGAGTGCAAAACTTGGAACAGCGCTTCCTGCTCCGTGAAACGTTTGTCCTCCTTTGGGCAGCCTGCTTGAGGGGGTTGTTTGACTTCATCTATCATGGTGATTTATATGGGCTAGATCTGCAGCTCAAAGCCTGACTGTATGGAAACTTTGTGAGAGAGCATAATTTGATCTTGCAGAGCAGGCGTGCAGTTTGTAAGGTAAATTGTGACAGCAGTTCCGGCTTTTGTATTTCATTGATTTACTTACATAAATATGTGTGTGTGCTATATTTATATAGTGTGCATATATATATGAAGCCCACGCTTCTCACTTTCAGGAACCGCTTTTCCTTCCGTATGTTGTATTACAGCTGTGTGCATGATGCACAGTGAAAATGTATTGGAAAGTGTACAAAGAAACCTTTCAGTGCTGAGTTTGTGTCTTGCTCTCATGCTTGGCGTTTAAAAGGGATTTTTCATCAACAAAAGGAAAGTTTCTGGCTCTCTTGACAGTGTGAACATTGGCTTGCTTTCATGGGCTCATCAAGGTGCATTTCAACTAATAAGTTTACTGGCTTTTCAAATACCCATGCATACTGGAGCCTTCAGCTGTCTATCTGTAGCACACCCTTTGAATGCTTCAATAGCTGAAATATTTTAAGTAACATTTGTACATCTGTGCAGTATAGGAGGTTTTTTTCTTGTCCTGCAATATAAAGAATGCCAAGCTAAAAGGCATAGTAGAAGTCCCTTTCATAGATAGCCATGTAAAGATGATACTGGCAAAGTATAAATGAAATAAAAATTAAATCAAACCAGGTATTTGAACTTTCAAAGGTGTAGTTCCATAGCTTGCTTATTAAGACAGCAACTAGGGCAGTTATATATTTCAGCGGTGAAACTGAATGGCTTTCTAAAATTTTCAACATAGCTTTCAGATGTCATGGCACATCCTGCTATGTTCTAATACTGTCTGAATAGGAAAGATTTTTACAGTGTAAAGCATTGACTATTAATACTCCTGTGCATAGGGGAACAAGAAGGAATACAGCAGTTGCTTCAACACTTGTCTGATGGCTTCTATCATTAAGATTTCCATTACTCCAGCAAATTGCCCTTTTTCCTTTCTTATGCTTTCCTTGGTCTATTTAATGATAGGATAGGCTATCAGCAGATAGATTGTTGAGAGAATGTGATTTGGCTTTCAATTACCCCACGTGTTGTAACATCACCTATGAATTAGTTAAGGTTTCCATTAAAGTTCATGTAAGGTATTGTTTAGCTACATGTAAATACCTAATTAGCACTGTGCGAAATGGTTTATTTCTCTTCTGACTACTACAGTATACCCTGAAAATAGGTCTCTTCCTTTAGTATGCTGCTTGTTTCAGAATGCCTTTTGCACATGTACGTTTCTAGTTACAATAATTCATACATTTTGCACACAGTTTTAATCACTTGAAAGTCTGAATTAGTCTTTTAATTATTAATAAGGTGAAATCCATTGATTTTCTCCAGTTGTTCAAACATGAGTCTGGCCTAATCCTGCCTCAGGCTTGAGAGGCACTGAGATGAACAGCAAATCCTTGAGCTAAACATTCATTTCATGGGATTTAAAGTGTGGGGGGAGGGAGGAGGCATCTCTTTTTTTTTTCTCTTATGACCTTTTCTTTTAGCATTTTCCATTTTCTCATATGCAAACATATATTTGAAAGCTATAATTCTGTGATGACAAAGATAAGTGAAAACAGAGTAGTTTGAAAAAATTGTTCAAAACCAAGGTTATTGCTTACTTAAGTCTACCCAATTTATGTGACTGCGTAACTGATGAAAGTAGACCTGTGGTGCAGAAAGCTTTACTACTGACACTAAGAAGTTATACAGCTAATAAGTGAACCTGCAAGTGTTCTAGCACATAAAGGTGCGTAAGATAATGCAGTACTTGTGTGCTGTGTTAATGCAGATGTGTATGTGAGGTTTATTCTATGATTAGTGTCAGATTTTCCCTTTTGTGTGAAGGACTCTTTTCACTAAAGCCTGTGGCTCAGCTGCAGATCAGTAGTTTGATGCAATTTTGTCACAGTTTATTTCTTTAATTGATCTGATCCTCCTTGTTCTTTACATATGACCCTAATTACTAAAAGGTGACATCCATCCATCCTACAGGAATCAAATAATTTGTTTTACTTATTTATCTTTTATCAGTTTAGTTTTGCTTCATCTCAGACTCCCTAATGTAGTATTAATGTAAGAAGTCTCTTCTATGAGATCTGAATCCAAGCTAAAGTAGCTTTAAAAGAAGAGGAGACTAGAAGGGTGGGGGGAGATAAAATTCAGCTACCACATAGAATGTGCTTAAAAAGCCTCCATATCTTTATGAACTTAAAAATATGTAATTTGGAGCTGTCCTTAATGCTTTTTTGGAAATCACTGTCAAACTTGTGAGCTTTACTCCATTGTTTTCAGAAATTTTAGCCTCTGAACAGATCCTTTTCAACTGCTCAGAGTCCCTAATCTTGGGGACTTAATTCCCCAAATGATATAAGCATTTCAGAAAGCATCCATGAATATAGCAAGTTCAAAGCGGCAAGTATCAGTACCTCAGTTGTGCACAGGAAGATGGTATCTATCTTCTCTGAAGAGAAATAGTGTTTTTCACTGCTGCCACTAAAGGGAAGACTCCTTTGGGACCTTGTTAGATGCTTTCATGTGAGGACCATTTGACCCACTTCTGACTAGTGAGCGGGCTTAGAAGGCAGTAGTTGTTGGGGGTATGCCTTTGGCTGATCTCCTCCCCCTCTTTGCAGTGAGAGAAAACCCTCAGTGGAATATATTAGGGATAATAACGGGGTAAAAATGTCAGTTAAAGAAGGGTGACGGATGGAAGTCCTAGCCAAAAATAATAATAATAAACAAAAATCTTCAAAAGGTGTCTCTATTTACTATCAGTAAAACATCAGATCACGAAAACATCAGATGTCCTTTTTAACACAAATGAAAAAAAGAATGCTTATAGAACTAATTTTTGGTTTTAATAGCCAAAACTGAGTATCGCTTAACATGGGCTTTTAAATTAAGCCCAAATTTTCCTTTAACAAGATGAAATCAATCTAATGAAATTGAAACGTGCATTGTTTTGAAGAAAATTGATTGGCTTTGAACTGCCTGTTACCAACAAAGAAAGGGGAAGGATTGTTTATGATGAGTGTATGTTTAAGCTGAGAACAAGGTAGTATAAAAATCAATTTTATGGTAGGGAAACCATTGGCAAAATAATTCAGAATACATGCCTGTAGCAGATTCTTTTATTATGCTATCTAAAAAAAAAAAAAAAAAAAAAAAAA